>PVJD01002438.1:110286-202904 GCA_004026545.1 Mormoops blainvillei | reverse complement strand
AGTGATTCACATGTGTGGGGGAGGGGCACCAGCTGTGCCCTCAAGGTGGGGGAAACCTGCCCTCCTTCCAAAGCCACAGTTTAGTTATTGTCTGAGTCTCTACTAAAAGACCCCCATAAAAAGCTCCAAAAGTCACTACTGGGTGCAGTCAGCCAAACCCTCCACAGGACCAAGCACAGCAGAGTGGCCTTGCCAGCATTTGGGGACTGAGTAGTACGCTCCTGAGGTTGGTGCTGTAAAAATAGGAGTGCTTGTCCCTGGGAAGGTGGGTCTCCCAGGAGGACTGAATCTCCACTAATTTTCACTCCCAGATCCTATGCAAGCTCCTCTGTCCTTCTTTGTCTCTCTGGGTTGGGGATCCCTGCATGGGGTTGAGGTTTCATGTTCCTAGGGGAGGGAGTTTTGCAGCCATGATACCCTTCTGGGTTCCTAGCCATCACACCTGGATGTGGAGGTCACCCCTTTTCATGTCTCTGCCCTTCTTACCAGTTTCTATGTGGCTTCTACTGTAAATCCTTGATTATAATATTTTGGTTCAACTAGACTTCCATTGGTTAGTCAGACTGATTTCTCTATGATTTAACTGTAAATCTGGTTTGGGGTCAGGAGCAGATGAGTATAGCTTCCACCTACTCTGCAGCCATCTTGGAATCACATTTAATTAGCTTGATTATAATATCATCATGAAAGTGTTCCAGGCATCATGACCTGCAAATCAACTTTGCACAATAAAAAAATTTTAAAAAACAGTTTAAATTTTCAGTACTTTTAAAGATTTTTATTTATTTATTTTTAGAGAGAGGGGAAAGGAGGGAGAAAGAGAGGGGGAGAAACATCAATGTGTTTCTCACACACACCTCACTGTGGACCTGGCCTGCAACTTAGGCATGTGCCCTGAAAGTTTTTACTATTGAGAAGGCAAATGTGGCAACCCAAGTTACTTCTCATCAGTAAGAAAGGCAGAAAACAAATATTATTATTGCAAAATTTCCAAACCATTGAATTATCAAATAGAATATATTTACATTTAGAACATCAGTCTATACATAAAACAGAGAAAACCACCAAACACAAACTGGATAGAGGTAGAATTGGGGAAGGGTGAGATGTTGACTAACAAAACTGGTCCGACATAAACCAGAAGTAAAGGTGTTCTCACCAACCTGAAATTTACCATTTTGTTCCTTATAACTGCCATGAAACCCGGGACACAAAGACCTACATTTCAACTCTCTTCTACTCACTAGCTATGTGACTGCAGCCAGTTACTTAAACTGTCAGGGCTCCAGATTCTGCTTCTATAAACAGGAGATAATAACATCTGACTCACAGTGCTGTTTTCATGAGGCATTAGAGAGAAATTGTTGATGATGTCCAGAGTAGTGCCTGGCCCATGAAATTTGGCACTGCCTCTCCCAATCCAGGTAGAGTCAAAGATTCACATTCTAAAAAAGCAGTAATTATCTGTTGTGCAGCAAGTTTTTCCTAATTGGGCTTTTGTTTTGTTTTGTTTTAATGATTTTTCCAAATTAAACAGAGAACAAAGAACTGGTTTAGATTACAGGGTCACCACAAAATAGCTGCAGCTGTAGATATGACCTATTTTTAAGCTGCCACAGCATAATTTGGAATATTTTCTTTTTCTTGGGAAGGAGCCAGAGATGGAAGCCTTCTCTCCTCTGCTTTGTAGGTCATATCAACAAGGCAGCCACTTTGACAACTCCAAGGCCCTAGCCCATGCCTGGTAGCATCCTCTGACTTTCCTGAGGTTTCTCCCCTGAAGGCTTGCTTAGTACACTTCCCAGAATTATTGAAATTCCCTCAGCTTCCAATTGAACTCCAATCAAGGTGATCGTAAATGCATTTATGATGCTACTGATGCCGTGTCTAATGCCTATAAGTCCAGTGCATGGTTTTGCTGAATTCTACAATATGTGGTAGATTATCTCCAAAGATGGGCACAAACTCATCTTATATGAAATACTAAAAGAAGTTTGTTAGACTGAAAGAAAGTGTTCTCAGATAGTAATCTGACTCCACACACACACAAAGAAAAACAAAGTACACATCATTAAGGTAATTATGTAATTATAAAAGATAGCATGAATGCTTATTGTTTTTACTTTCTTCTCTTAACCAATTTAAGTAGCAACTGTAAAAAAATATGTATGTCATTGTATTATTAGGGTTATAATACATGGAAGTATGGGATATTTGACAATAATAGCACCAAGGTAATGGGTCAGAACAAAACTGCACTGAAATAAGAAAATGATACCAGATGGTAACTTAAATCCACATAAATGAAAAAAACAGAAATGGCAAATAGGAAGGTTAATGTAACAACCTCTATAAATATATACTTGCCTCCTTTTTTCTGTTTCTTTTGTTTATAGAAATAAATTATATAATGCAATAATTATAACAACAAATCATTGGGTTTATAGTATATATGCATGAAATATTGCGACAATAGCACAAAAAGTAACAAAAGTAATATAGATATAAAAGAGTAATGTTTCTGTATCTCACTAGAACTACATTTGTACAAATCGGAAGTCAGTTCTAATAAGATCAGATATATGTGATTCAGCCTTAAAGCAACCACCAAAAAAAAATCTCAAAATACATAGTAAAAAGATCATTAAGGAAATTAAAATGTTTCACTAGGAAATATTTACTTAATGCAACAGAAGCAGTAAAGAAAGAATAAAAGAGCAAGAAGGACACGTACCATATAGAAAACAAAATGCAAAATGTGGCACACAAATTCAATTATAGTAATAACATTAAATGTGAATCAATCAAGCAATTCAATTAAAAGGCAGAGACTGCCAGTCTAGATAAAAGAACAGGATACAACTATAAACTTCCTACAGGAGACACACTTTAAATTCAAAGACTATAATATATAGAAAGTAAGAGGATGGGGAAAAGATGCCATACAAACAGCAATTATAAAAAAGTTAAGAGTAGCTATCCTAATATTGGGTAAAATATATTTTAAACATAAAATGTTACTAGAGACAAAGAGGAACATTTTATAATGGTAAGTTATAAAATTTTTTGTCAGTCAGAAACATACAATTGCTATAAACATCTATACCCCTAAAAACAGAGTCCCAAAATAAATGACACAAAATTAAGAACTGGAAAGAGAAATAGAGAATTCAACAATAATAGTTGGGACTTCAATATTTCACTCTTAATAATGGATATAACCAGGGTATCAACAAGGACACAGAAGACTTGAATAACATGATAAACCAAGTGAAACCAACAGACATTTATAAAACACTGCAACCAACAACAGAGGAGACCCATTCTTCTCAAGAACACATAGAACATTCTTGAAAATAGACCATATGCTAAGCCATAAAATAAGCCTCAGTAAATTTAAAATGATTGAAATAATTTGCATTATAATGTCTGACCATAACAGAGTGAAATTAGAAACTAATAACAGAAAAACAATTGGATATTAACAAATATGTAAAAATTAAATAACCTACTCCTAAAAACCCAGTGTCTCAAAGAAGAAATCACAAATGAAATTAGAAAATACTTGGTGATAAAAGAAAATAAAGACACAATACACCAAAACTCATGGGATGCAGCTAACGCAGAGTTTAGAGGGAAATTTATAGCTGTAAATGACTACATTAAAAAAAAGTAAGATATGAAATCAATAACAACGTCCACCTTAAGAAACTTCAGAAAAAAATGGGAAAACTAATCCCAGAGCAAACAAAAGATAGGAAATAATAAATATTAGAGCAAAGTTTAATAACACAGAAAATAGAAAAATAGTAATCAATAAAATCAAAGATAAAACACCAATAATTCCTTTGTTTTTGTACACACATGCAGTTCTTCCCATCAAGAAGTGGCAGTCTATTTCTTTTCTATCTAAATCTGTACTGTCATTGTAATTTGCACTGACTTGTCAAATAAGACAGAAATGACATTTAAAGAGGTCACCATGTTATATAAGCTCAGGTTAGCCTGCTGCGAGAGAGGCTTCGTGAAGTGTCCTGGGAGGATGAGAGAACATGAGGGGAAGATCCAAAGTTTCCTAACAATCAACCAGCACTGAAACTGGATTTCTGGAGACAGGATTTCTGGAGCCTTAGAGCCCTGACCAGCCACTAGCTAAATGTAACTTCATGAGGTGCTCTTGCCAACACCATGTGGACCAAAAGAACCACTCAGCCAACTGAAAAAAGTGTAAGAAATAACACGTGGTTATGTTTAGTCACTAAGCAAGATATAACTGAAAACAGTTTTTAGTTTTAAAGCTAACAAGTAGAGGAATTTCCAGTAAATATTAGCTGAATCTCAATCTATGTCTCCATAATGTTGAAGATAAGAGGTCTTCAGACTCCCCTAGATAAAACTGGATGAAAGTTAAATTTGTCTGGTTAAAGCAAAGATTGTGGTGGGGTGAGGAAACACCTAAAAACCCCTGTTTGCCCTCTCTAATTACTCCTCACAGGTTTCTCAGAGCCAGAACTTTTGAAAAACCTAACATTGTTAACATTATTTGAAAATCCATGATTTAAGTTGATAGTGTGATTTTACAAACCAGGCAGCTCTGTAAAGGAGAGAAAGGAAGTTGCCCGAGTCATATAAAATGTTACTGGTTTACTTGTAATTAAAGTCAGGTTTACTAAGTGTCATTCAGTACTTCACCTTCAACACCAGGGTTTTTCTGAAAACTACTTCATTATGTGCTCATTTTGGGTGTCCTTTCTTGTAGTTATAGGCCATAGACTTTGGAGCCACATTCCCTTAGTAGTTGCATGACCTCAACCTCTCCCGGCAGCAGAGACCAACACCAAGTCCCTGATATGACACCATTCTCTATGGTGGTCACCCAATTACTTGGCTGCAGATTGATTATATTAGACCACTTCTACCATGAAAGGGGCAGCATTATGTTCTTACTGGAATAGACACTTATTCTGGATATGGATTTGCCTTCCATTCATTCTACTCTACACAGCATTGCTCCTGACCAAGTACCTCACTTCACAGCCAATGAAGTACAGTAAAGGGCCAATGCTTATGGAATTTACTGGTCTTGCCATGCTCCCTACCATCCTGAAATGGTTGACTTGATAAATTTGTGCAATGACTTTTTGAAGACTCAGTTACAGTGCTAGGTAGGTGGCAGTGCCTTGCAGGGCTAGGGCTAGGTTCTCCAACAGGCTATAATATTCTCTGAATCAGCATCCAATATATGGGGTGCTTTTACTGTCATAGTCAAGATTGGTGAGTACAGGAATCAAGGGGTGATCTACTAGCTAATATCCCTAATAATCCACCAGCACATTTTGAGCTTTCTGTCCCTGCAACCTTTCCTTTGTTGAACTACAATTCTTACTTCCAGAAGGAGAAATGCTTTCATCAAGAGATAAAATAACAATCCCATCGAACAGGAAGTTAAAACTGCTACCAAGTAACTCTGGATTCCTCATACCTCTAAATCAACAGGCAAAGAAAGGAGTTACTATGTCAGCTGCAATAACTGATCCTGATCACCCAGGGGAAACTGCACAGCTACTCCACAATGTGGGTAAAAATGAGTTGGTCTGGGTTACAGGATATCTCTTATTGTCTCAGTGCTGTTTTGCTTTGTGATTAAAGTCAATGAAAATCTATAGCAGCTCAGTTCAGGCAGGATGACTAATGAATGGCCCAGACCCCTCAGGAATAAAGGTTTGTTTGGGTCACCCCACCAGGTAAAGACCTGCAACGACCTAAAGTGCTTACTGAAGATAAGGGGAATATAAAAAGGGTAGTAGAAGAAGGTAGTTATAATACCAGCTATGACCACATGACTAGTTATAAAATGGAGACCCTAATTATTACGTATACTTCCATATTTTGTCATAAATGTATTAAGCTGATATTTTTCTTCCTTTTCTTATTCCTTGATCATATTAGATAATATGATTTAACTTGACATAATGATGCTTAAGTATTGTTAATTTTACATCATAATATTTAAGTTATAGAATATCAAAAAGAGTACATATCACCAAAAAATTCTGTACCCTTTTCAGGAAAAAAATATTAGTACATTTTGGTTGTAACTTACATATTAAGCAGAAGTATGACCTAGTTATTGTTTTTATCAATATTTAGAGATTAAGTACGGTTTAAGGGGATGTATATAAGTGTCAAGTTGACAAGAGGTAAACTATAATGGTTAATTTTGTGTGTCAACTTGGACAACTAACCAAAACTGTGATTGTTAATTTATGGTGCCCAGTTTTTGCTAAAACACCTGCCTAGATCTTGTTGGGAAGGTATTTTTAGATGTAACTAACATTTAACTTAGTAAAATTTGAGCAGTACAAATTATCTTCCACACTGTGGGGGAGGGGTCTCACCCAATCCACTGAAGACCCTGAGAGAAAAGCCCTCTAAGGAAGAAGGAATTCTGCCACCACACTGCCTTTGGACTTGAACTGTAACATCAACCCTTTCACACTTTCCAGCCTACCAGACTGCCCTGTGGTTTTTAGACTTGCCAGCCTCCAAAATTGTGTGAACCAATTCCTTAACATAAATCCTTCTCTCTCTCCCTCTCTTCCCCTCCCCCTCTCTTTCTCTTATCTCCCAATAGAAGATGATAGATAGATGGAAAGGTGATAGATAGATAGCTATTCTCTTATTGCTTCTGTTTTTCTGGAGAACCCTCACTGATGGAAATACTACATAAGCATGTGCTATTATTATAATGTACTTTACTATTTTAGGTATCTTTATATGCCATCTCAATTTTCCTGTGGACTATTGGATCAATTTCCGTCCATGCAACACTTCATATCACATTGTAGATATCATTGTCCCTTTACTAAAATGTAAGACCTTGAGGACAAAAACTAGTTTTATTCATCTTCACATTCCTATAGCAAAAGCAAATGGTCAATGAATAAATGAATGAATGGATGAAAAACATTCTGCCTTACAGCAGACACAAAAGTCCACTTGCTCTTAGCTCATGTCACATTAATCTGATCAATTTTTTCACTGTAACTGATGGCTGAACTGTGGTTATGCTAAAGGAAAAAAATGCTTGATGACAACTATTTCAGAGGTGAACCACTTATTTTAAGATCCATAACATCCCTGTCATTCTTTAGCTAACATCTATTAACTAAAACTTCCCCAAAAGTCTTAATCATAACACAGGAAAGAGTCTATTCAGGTTTCCAAAGTCAGTTACTACAGTATAAGTTGTCTTCAGGCTGAAGGTGCTTAAGAACTATGAGGACATACTTCGTGGAAACATGAGCACCTCTCAAGGCCTCATGATTTCTCAAAACCAAATAGCCAAAAAGAGGCCAGAGCCCAAAAATCCTCAGTCCATCCTTTTACTTGATGGTGTCGAATCAGTGTGATGAGCATTTAATTTGCTACATCTTGGTTACCTATTCTTAGCACCTTGTTCTGTCTTCCAGTTTTAGCATATTTGTTGAATTGGTGCAAACCAGAAGACAAGTAGTATATCCAGGACAATCAGCACATACTTCCATGGGCTAATGAGAATAAATTGCTAGAATTTCATCATACACAGTTTTGTAATTATTATTATAATTAATAATAATGATAATAAGTAATTTTCTAACTATCAAGATGAAATTACTCAACACAAAACTGACAGATAATCACAGTCACAATTACCGGCTTATCTTTTTTAGCTGCTTGGGAATCTAACAGTTCTCTTGTCAATTTAAAGAGATGGGCTTGAGGATTTGGGAAATTTGGTTTATAATAAGTTATAGAATCCCAGAGTCTCAGAAGGTCAGAGTTAAGAAAATTATCTATATTTAATCTCTTTAGAAGAAGTTGATATACACTGGTGTGGGAAAATGTCCAAGCTATATTGTCAAGTTGGAAACAATAAATTGTAAGACAATGCATATAATAGCAATTTTCTATAAATATAACAATCACAAAAATAAACATAAGTGAAAATATGTTTTCTGAAAAATATGTATTCTCCAAAATAAAAATCAATATAAGTATTTTGGATAAACTCAGAAGACTATACATCAGAATAGTAACTGATTATTTCTGAGGGAATAAAATTATGCAGTGATTACAAAAATAGCACCAAGTATTTCCCCTTCCTATATGTATGTTGCTTTTGTGATTTTACAACTCTCCCAACCAAAATGTAGAGTCAATTTCCCCTTCCCTTGAGCCCTGGCTGACTTGCGACTTGTATTGGCCAATACAAACAGCAGGAGTAAATGTGCCAGTTACAAACCTAGGCATCAATAGGCTGCTACTGGTTCTTGTAAGGTCCTGCTCAGCCACTATGAACAAGCCCCAGACTAGCTTGCTCTGTGATGAGAGGTGTAACCCTCTCACCCCATTGCCATTGCCCTGACAGCCAGCACCACCAGATTTGCAAATGAGGCCATCCTGAACCAGTCGTTCCCCAGCCAAAAAACCAGCTGACCACAGACACATATTCTCAAGTATTCTCAAGTATGATCTTCTAGGCTTGGATCAGATCAGCAGAAATGCCCAACTAATATTTAGAGCTCTGAGCAGTAATCAACATTTTTTATTTCAAACCCCTGGATTTGAGTGTGATTTTTTATGTAGCAGTCATTAACTGATGCAACCTAACAACAGTGCTGTAGACACAACCTAATGATCCGTTTCTATGATGTCATAATTTTACAATAAGCATGGATTGGTTTTGAAATCAGAAATCAAAATATTTTTAAAATACCTAACCCTTTAAAGAGAAACAACCGAAAGACCTGAATTCAGGAACTGCCCTACTGGTTAGAGTTCTGGTGGCAAGTAACAAAATCTTCATTCAAAATTTAAGCAAATTGGCTAATTTGCTGATTCACAGGAACTTCAAAGCCCTGAGTGAATGTTTCCAGTTTTGGTAATGGGTGAATTTAGGTGATCAAATCATAATTGTCTGGAATATATGTTTCTCTTCTTTTATGCTGTTTTTCCTCCGGCTTGGCTTCGTTCTCAGGCAGGCACTCCTAACAGTGAGGAGATGGCCATCTACAGGTTTAGCACAGAATTCTCCTTTCCTAAAAATTCTAGCAAAGTCTCAAGATTCATTGTAATTGACCCAGTTTGGGTCACATGTCCATCTGTTATTCAGCCACTCTTGTTCTTATTGTCCAGGCCTATTCATACCTATCCCTCAATCAGGGATGTGCCCTGAAGGGAGAAGGAGCAGTTACTCAAATGAAAATTGGGGTACTGTTTTCCTAAGAAGGGACGAGTGAGACTTTGACGGGGAAATAAAAGGTTCACAACATCGAAGAACATATAACTAGCAAATGATGAGGTTGGGATGAACCCTCAGATGTCTGACTTCTAGTACAGCCCTGGGAAATGCCGTTCCACGTCTTGGCATAATATGGTATATTCATCTCTGCCCTTGCACTCTTCCTCTAACTGGCAAGCAGGCTTAACAATTATGAAATGTTTTGCTGCTGTGATACCTCATGACAAAATACTGTGCTTTCACAAATTAAAATGAAGTAGCTATAGCCCATATAATGGGAAGTGACAAAACTTACACTTATTCCTCAGTAGCTATTTTGTGGCCACCACCGCATGCCTTAGCCTGTTCTATGACTCAGTCAGCACTTAAATGAAGAGCAATACGGACACTGTGAAAGAGAGTTAAGTTTAATTATCATCTCACAACTCACCTGTTTCTCAAACTTTCTGGAGTAGAGTGGAAAAGATGCCTTTTTCACAGCAGAAGCACCAGGAGGCCCTCATTTGTTATGTCAAATGAGCTGAGTCTGTAAAAATAGAAACTTTAAATGCACTTTTATAGAGTTTAACTAACCTTCATGCTTTTCTCCTGAAGTTTCAGAATATGTACATATTATCACATTTGCCACAACTTCTCTATCAAAGTCTCACTGTAAAGTAAAAGTAAATTAAGGTACAGAGGGAGAAACCGCCATGCTCAGGTTCACTGTTTGACTAGATGTGTCTCAGATCCAGGAGTGGAAGGATCTGACCCACTGGGAGGCAGAGATATTTTCTTCCACATATTTTGATATCACACAGAAAAAGCTGGTACATATTGGAAAGTATTTGATGTCTTCCTCCTCCAGTTCATTTGATAATTAAACATGGACTGCCTTGTAGCATTCCTCCTTCCTTCAGTTACTTTGAACTGGAAGTTTAATCTTTCCACTTTACTTTTTTCATATTTGCCTTGGGAACGAGGACTCTATATCAAGCCAGCAAAGACCAGAAGGGTGTTCCCTGATGCACCCTCTCCAATCAACTGCTGGTAATTGATGGGGTGTTGGGCAGTTTGATGGCAGGGTTCTGTGGGAAAGAGGACTGCAGTCACTGGTAATGCCTGCCCTGACCTCCAGCTCCCTTCTCATTTGACCCCGCAACTTCTTGTCTTTCCTGAAACATCGAGTAGTATCCTTTATCTAGGATTTAAACCTTTGCATGGGTATGGATAAATAAATGTTAGATGTGCAGATATTCTTTTAAAAAACAATCTGTTTTGTTTTCCAATCAGAAAATTATAATGTGTTCTGTGTAGTAAATTTAGAAAAAAATATAATAAATATAATATGATAAATAAAAATGACTGTAATTATGTCATCCAAAGATAACCACTGATAATATTTTGGAGTGTTCCTTGACAGTCTATTTATTTTTCTATTTGGGTTCCCCCCAAATTTGATTCATGCTAGTATATAGTTTTAGATTATTTTTATAACTTAGCACTGTATCTTGAACATTTTAAATAAAATTATTCTTCCAAAAAAAGGATTTACTCCAATGATATTCTTTTACATGGATTTCCATATGTTGATTTTCAATTTATTTGAGGCTTTACAATTATTAAACTGTGTTAGTTTTGATGATTTAGATAACAGTTTATAACTTTATAACTTTTCTTACAACAGTGGGACTTCTCACTGCGTTATTACAATAAATAAAACATTTTCACTGGTTTTGCTTCCAAACTGGAAAAACATCCTGAGTTCGAACCCCACCAAGATAACAATCTGACTTGGCTATACTGTTGAAAAAAAAACAAATAAGATTATAAGGAGAGGAGAATAGTAGTTAGGTTATGTGTGTCTATTGGAATATGATCTAAAAGCAAATTATAATTTTTATTTTTCTTACTGAATTAAGAATTTACACTAAAGCCCCCTAGTTAACTTTTTCCCTTAATTGCCTTTAGAGCCTGCATGGCCTTGAATCCAGGAGAAAATAGTTATATTACCAACAGAGAATTTCCCTTTAACCTCCTGGCAGGTAACACAGTTTTCACATTTTATTCAGGAACATTCCACAGAAGCTGTCCTCAGAATAAGATCAGAGTGGGGAAAAAAAAAGCCAAAAAGAGCTAGAACATTCTAGCAATCATCCAAGATAAATCACCTATAGGTATCCTTATTGTTTCATAGACTTCAAAAGAAACTTTAAGCATAAGTATGATTAGTTTTTTTTCAAGTTACTTAACATTGATATACATTAGCATTTCCCAAGTTTAATTGTGCATAATAATTACCTGGGGGCTTGTTAAAGTTTCAGATTCCCAGGCTTTACCCTAGACCTACTAAATGAGAATAGTAGAGAAGAGGAGAGGGAAGCCAGAGACACTGTAGTGTAAAAAGTTCCCCAGCGATTCCAATGCAACTCCTGGAAAACCACTCTCTGGAAACAAACAAGTAGAACTGAAAATCAGTCAATAACCTGCTATTTCATCTGCATGATTTGCTGTCAAACAAACTGAATAATTGTCCGAACAATCCAAACAGCCCACCTCTTCAGGAAAAAAAAGGAAGCAAGGAAGAGAGGAAAGGAAATGCAAGGAAAGGGAAGGGAAGGGAAGGGGAGGGGGATGGGGAAGAAAAGGAAAAGGAAAAGGAAAAGGGAGAATCTCGACAAAAGCCATCATTAGCTTAGACACAGGAATTTTCTGGGGCTGATTCTCCTGTGTTGGTCACAGGAATCACTGACCTGTTAGGCCACTGAGTAATCCTAGCATGTTGCAACTCTGTCTCTTGCGGAAGGAAAACTCCCATTTGAAAGACTACTTGGAGGAAGGCTCTTTGCTACTGTAATGGGTCGACAGGAACATTTGTAGCTTAGTATCACTCTCTGGCCATGCACCAAAGGTTAGTGATGAATGGAAGGCAAAAGTGACATTTATTAAATCAGGTAGCATCCTCCATGCAGAGGAATGAAGAGAGTGAGTGAGCAAGAATGATTCACTGCACCTGCTTTGGAGATCTGTGAAGACTTTACTCCAGACTCACAGCAGGGAAAAACATCCTTAAATCTTACCCACATAACTCTCTGGAAATGAAATCTATCATGTCACTATAGATGGGAGAGAGAAAAATAAGCCCTGCAACAGAGTGCTGTGTCCAGTGACTGGTCAATGCTGTCAATATTCAAATGTCCCCTAGATATGTAATGTGATGACACCAGCAACACCTGTGCATGTAACAGAGTACTGGCCAGTGGGCTGGGGAGGCCCACTGGGCTGAGAGCAGCTTTGAGGTGGTAGGAAACAGCCTCATTGCATAGAAGATTAGAAGAGAGCTTGGTTGGAAAGCTATAAACTGTCAGGAGGAACAAAGCAGAATTCTAAGATGGGGAATACACTGCATCCATCTCCCCTCATGGTCAGTCATTGTCTCCCTAAACTAAGTGTGAGCTTAATATGAGGTCCAGCCTCTGAGCAGGGAAGGCAGGTCAAATGCTTAGTGGTATTCATGGGTAGGGGAAGCAGAAAAGCTTTAGCAACTCATTACCACCTCATCCCCTTCTCTAACAGTATTGTCTACATCATCAGTCCTAATCTTTGTTGAGCCCTCACTATATGCCAGGTACTGTGTGAAGTTAAGTCCATTTGTAAAACAAACCTCCAAAGTGGGGATTACTATTATCCCTATTTTATAGATGAGCTTTTTAGTAACTTGCCTGGGTCACCCAAGTCATGAGTAGCTTTGCCAGGATTTATATAGAGCCTTATAATCTAACTACTAGGCTCCCCCTCCTCAAGTGTCTACACTGGGTTCTGCTCTTGAAGGTCATTGCTGCATTACTACTTGTAATGAGGTGATGCCGAACCTTTATTGATTTCCCAGTTCATTTCCTTTATGATACAGAGATGGGCAAAAGTAGGTTTATTGTTGTTCATATGGAAAAAGACAGGCGGGTTTTGATCATTACAATAGCTTTATCAACTTTGTGTTTTGCATACTCACAACTGTAAACCTCCTTTTGTAGTCTCCTCTCCTAAATTCATGTCCACCCAGAACCTCAGAGGTGATCTTCCTGGAAATAGGGCCTTTGCAGACATCATTAGTCAAGGATCTCAAGATTTAAAAAACCATCCTGGATATAGTATACACCCTCTTCCTTCTCAGAAGAGATAAACAGAGCAACACAGAGGGCAAGGCCATGTGAAGACACAAAGACAGAGACAGGAGGTATATTGTCACAAGCCAAGGAATGCCTGGAGCCACCAGAAGCTAGAAGGTTCAAGGTTTCTCCTCTAGAGCCCTCAGAAGGGAGTATAGCCCCACTAAAGCCTTGATTTCAGACTCTGACCTCCAGAGCTATAATAGAATACATTTCTGTCATTTTAAACTATGCAGTTTATAGTAATTTGTAATGGCAGCCCTAGGAATCTAATACAGTGGTAAATGTAGATGCTATTTCAGGATACAGCTTAACATAGCTACCTCATACATACATACATAAATGCATAGAGGACAACAGCAAATGACCAAATAGGAAGCAACTCAGATTTTCCTCCCTGGGAGTAAGCTTAATGAATAAAAGTCTTAATTCACAGACAAGATGAATTAGAGAGCCAAGACCTTCTCAGAATGATTCATCACAGGACCTACTGAGAGCAAGATTCAATTTAGCAAAATGTTTACTCACAAATTTTCATCCCACACTTTGTGAGCAAAATAAGATAAAATTATAAAAAACCATTGTCCTTGAATCAATCACATTCTTTTTCTTCACCTGATAAAATGAGGTAGAGTGCTCATTTATCAGACTTTTCCCTTTATGGACTTTTTTTAGTAAATGATTTCATTAAAGTATACCATAGATATGGAAAAGTGCCCAGCATACATATGTGTGGCTCAGTGAATTTTCACAAATTGTTCACACCCATGTAATCAGACCAGAAATAGAGTGTGACTAGCATTCTAGAAACTTCTCTTTCGCCGCCTCCCAGCCACTTTCTTATCTCTAACATCTTTGATCAGTGTAACCTGTCCTGAGTATGTGTAATGGGTCACACAGTATAAACTCTACGTATGCTTGTTTGCCCAACATCATGTTTCTGAGATCCATTCATGTCACACATACGTGATAGTTTGTTCTTTTGTATTCCTGTGTAAATAAAACACAATTTATTTATCCTTTCTACTGAAAATAAAATTTGGGTTGATACCAATTTTATGGCTATTAAAAACAGTGCTTCTGTGAATATTCTTATATCAGCCTTTTGATGCACATTTGAACACATTCCTTTGAGATATTTAACATATTAGTGTTGAATTATTGTTATAAAAGTATATATATGCATTCTGCTTTCCAATATAGTAAATTTTAGCCAATTTGGTGGATCATTGTGGTTTTAATTTGCATTTCTATGATATTAATGATGTTGGGTACCTTTAAAATACTTTCAAACATCGATTATCCATTTGGCTATCTCCTTTTGTGAAGTACCTGTACAAGTCACTTCACATGTTACAAAAAATTAGGTTGCTATCTCTAACATATTTTTCGTTTCAGGTTTTCCACAAAATTATTTTACAAAGTTCATGTGAGAAACATTTTAGCTCACAGAATACTATATACAAAAGGCTGACTACAGGAATTCTATTTTGCTATGTGGTTAGAGTGCTTCCCTTTGTTGCTGGACAGACAGGAGCCTTAGAAAACAAGAGGCTGGCAAATCTTGAGGCTAGAGGTCTACTCTGGCCCACAGAATCAGAGTTACTATTGCAAACAGGCTGTGGAATTGCCCGGGGAGCCACTTGGAGAATATTTTAAATCCTTAGTTTCCAAGTTAGCAGCCATGTTTTTTTCTCTCTCCTTTATTGTGAGTAATTTGAATGTAGTACAAATGATACAGGGTCCTTATAAACAAACTGATTTAGTACCTTCAAATGCTCATCTCTTTCTCGGCTTGCGGGGAACTCATCCATCAGAGATCTTGTTGTCTTGATAGGTAGAGGTGAGGTTTTTTAATGTCAATCCCTTCCAAAAAAATAATAATAATAATAAAAATTTTTAAAGAAATCTTTTTTTTGAAAAAAGAATTGATTTTATTTCTAATTTTCACTTTGCTTTTAGAGAAAATAGTTTGTTATAATAAGTATAATTGCTTGGCCTAGGTCTGACTTCTGTCCATGCTGTGTTCTTTCTACTAATTACTGGAATAACCAATTTGGACTAAGTTGTCCTCATTGATGGTAAAATGATACACTTTTCCAGGATTCAAGCTGTGAAAAAGCTACCTAAAATAGAGTGAAGAAAATTTATACTCAATAGAGAAATCACAGTTCCTACTGGTGTTTTAGATCTTGGGTCTAGAGGCAGCTATGCAGGAAAACCCTGGGGAAAAAATCTGCAGAATTGAAAATGCAGTCCTCAGGCATTTTTATTAGGTGAGTTTCCCAAATACGATTCTGCAGCATTACCACTGAGAGAGCTGAGAGCAGTTGTGGCCTCGGGGGACACTGGATGTAAGTCAGGAAGGGCAAATTTCATCACTCAGGCAGCCTTTTCCTCCATAACAAACCCAAGTTTCTACCTGGGGTTCACACCCTGAACCTAGTGATAGAGCTCTAAACCAGCATTGGTGACATACAACTTCGTTGGTTCTGCTTGCAGAACCTAATGAAATAAGTAAGGATATGCACAGAGATTTGCAGACAAGGGTGATTATGTCAGTATTATTTATAATGGTAACACATTGCCAAATACCTAAATATTACACAGTAAAAGATTGGAGTCATAGGTTATGATTTCCTTATTTTTTCTTATATGTTTTCTTTCCATTTTCCCACAAAATTTCTTGTTTAATTAAAAAATATTGTTAAAAATTAAGGGATATTAAAATCAGACTAGATAAAGAAAAGAATACAGGAGAGTAGTTGCAGAGAAGTATTTCACAGTCTTTGAACTACAGCTTCAGGATGGGGCTGAGTGGGGCTGGGCTTCCAGTTGAAGTAACTTCCTTTAGAAAAGGAAGATAACGGTACGATAATAGATGAGGCAGTTGGTTCCTGTAGAGACTCTTGTTTGATGGAAAACAGTAATAGTGGATTTATCCTTGGGTCTAGTGATAGCTACCATTTAAGTGCCATGTCAGATCGTGTGCCAGACATGATAATTATGTTTATCACTTAATTCGGATAAAGATGTGACACAGGCACATTTCATGATCCACACCTCCACCTCTCCTGCAACTCCATCCTTCCTATCTACACTATTTCCCCCATCCCGACTCCCAATTCCTACTCCATGCCTTACTCCCTACCCTCTGTGTTAGGAGTTGAGCACCACCGTGCCGCCCTCATCTCTGCTAGTCATCCAGAGCATTCTGGACCTTCTCCGCACCCCCTAGTCATGTTATGTACAGCTCGTCACTCGGTCATTCATTCTTCCACTCAACATTGAATAAAGACCCAAACTCAGATAGGCAAACTCTGGAATCAAGCACTTCTCACTTCTCTGTCCACACACAAGCTTTGATCTATATAGACAGGGTCCAAATCCCTGTGTTGCCAGCTTCTAGCTGTTTAAGACCTTAGGGAAACCACTAAGCTCCCTAAGCCACACTGCTTTTATTTGTAAAAAATGGGTTTACCAATGGTAACTACTTCATAGGCTTAATGTGAGGGTTAAATTAAATAAGACAATGTAGCAGAAGGTCTTGCACAAAGACTGACATATAGACAAATTAGTTTAATTGATTATAATTGAACTGAAAAATTGGTCCATCAAATCAAGTCCCTGAAAGAAAAATTTATTAAGTGTTTATTGCAACACTTGGGAAGTGGCAGGAAATGAACCATGTAAAGAGAGCTTTTTGGTCAGTATAAATACTGAGTTTCTGTTGAGGTCAATTTGTCCCCAATCATTCCAAATTATCATTTTATAAAGGGCTAATTAAGAGCCTTCTGTTCTAAGAAGTAAACATCTCCTCTAGCAAATTTTTCTCTGACTTGCTTCTCTCTCTCTCTCTAATATAACCTTCTGATTTCCTTGATTCCTCCCAGTAAGATTTAAAAGAGGATATTATGTTATCATACCAAATTCAAACATTTGTACAGTATTTGAAGGAAGGAAAGACCCTCCAAGATTATCCCTCTTGTTGCTTTACAATCTTTAATGTGCACACAAACCACCTTGGGTTCTTATTAAACACAGCTTCTGATTCAGCAGATCTGGAGTTGGGTATGAGGTGTTGCATTGCTAAGAAACTCCCACATGATGTCATGCTGCTGATCTAAGGATCATATCTTGAGTAGCACAGCAACAGAGCCCCAGTACTCAAACATCCGCATATATCTGAGTCACCTGAGAGCTGTTAAAACACTGTTACCTGGTTCTCATGCCCAGCAATTCTGATTTCACTAATGTATAGTGCAGCCTGGACAGTGAGTGCACTATAGCTACTAAGAACAAGACTTAGTAGCTGTACATACAAGATTTTAAAGAAACGGTAGCATCTTTTTATTAAAGTATCCACATATCATAAGTGCACAGAATGTACTGTGATTCCCAGAGGCAAAAGGATAGATGTGTATACATATAGCCCAGGTTGCTTTCTGGCAGGTAAAATCCCCGCTAAAGGACAACTGCTACTTACTAGGTACTTAGTATATGTACCAGGAACTTTGCTAAAAGACACATATATTTTACCTGACTCTAAGACAATTTCTGGGGTAGATATCATTATACCCATTTCACACTGGACACTCAAAAAATTAAGGGCTTGCCCGAGCTAACACTGTCAATGATAGTTGGGGCAAAGTTGGGAGCCAAACCCAAGTGTGTCTGATGGCAAAGTGTGTTTTTTTAATTTTTTAACAGCTTTGAGGCACAATTGACATACAATAAACTGTTCATATTTAAAGGGTATGACTTGATGAGTTGTGAAATATGTCTACATCGGTGAAGTCATCAACACGATCAAGAAAACGCCTCTATCCATCTCCTCTAAAAGCTTTTTTCTGACCTTCTGTCATTCCTCTGTCCTTGTCCCCACCCCACACCTAGGTAGCCACTACCTTTCTTACACTATACCTTGGTTTGCATTTTCTAGATTTCTACATAAATGATATCAGAATGTGTGCCAGTTTTAGCTGCTTTCCATGTTGTCGAGTGTATCAAAGGTATACTCCTTTTTATTTCTGATTAATATTCCATTGTATGGATGTACCACAATTTGTTTATCCATTCACCTGCTGATGGACACTAGAATTTTTTCCAGTTTGAGACTATTACAAATAACACTGCTATAAGCTTTCATGTAATGTTATATTTGGATGAATATGTATTTCTCTTGGGTAGATACCTAGGAGTGGGATGCCTGGGTCACATGTTATCTGTATTTAACTTTTTAAGGAACTTCCAGATTGCTTTCTAAAGTGGCTAAACCATTTTACATTCTCGACAGGAGAGTAGCTGAGTTCCAGTTATGGCAAATTTTTGCCCACATTAGGTATGACTTAGTCTTTTTAATTTGAACAATTCTGATGGATATGTAGTGATATCTTGTTGTGGTTTTAATTTGCCATTTCCCCAGTGACTACTAATGATGTTGAGCATCTTTTTATGTTCTTATTTCAAGTGCAAGATTTTATATTCGACATTAGTGTTTCTCAAACAAATACAATACGATTATTTTAAGTGAAAAAATAAAATCATACCAATCTCCAAACTTTATTAAATAACTGTTATAGTGATATTTATTTTATTATAATATTAATAAAATGCCAATATAAAACCAGGCAAACATTTGTTTTACTTATAAATTTGATATGACTATAAAAAATTAAATCCAAACAAAACTAAAAATTCACTGTAATATAAATAATAATGAAGCATGATGATGTTTGCTGACCCTAAGTCATCATTTGCAAATTTTCTTGAGTTATCAATATAGTACCCCATGATATTATATGGCCTTCCTTTGGCAGGAATTCATAATTTATGGACAAGGTCTGCCTTCACTGTTTAGGTGGTATCAATCAAAGTAGCTCTCCCTGGCTCCAACACTGTATAAACACTAATGCAAAGGTGGGCATGGGCATTGCGTGGCAATACTGGGTTATAAGTAGAAGCAGATGATTCAAAACATGTTTATGTTGTTTTTGTTAGATTTTCTTCCAAATGAAAAACACAATATTGAAATGCCCTCACAGTAGTCATCCCCTGAAGGCAAGACTGTGATACCCGGTCAGTTGGGGACACTGCATACTTAGAAAGGCTCCATGCTGTGATATGGTGCCCTGTGCTATCTTGACCTGACCACACATTCTGCTTGTACCCTGCGCCAAGTACTCCTTGCATTGTGCCACGTACTAATGACTCTTCCAACAGTTTATATGTCACTGTGTCACTGATTCCCCTCTCCCACCACAGATTTCTGAATGAGGAAACCGAGGCTGAGAACTCTAGGTAGGCCCTCCTGCATTCATACAAAAGAAACTTGTGGAGTCAAGACTAAAGCCAGTTCATCCAAGTCCAGATTACATTTTTTTTCCTATATCACAAACTCCCTGACATTAGTACTAGAAGAAACATTCTGGAGAACACACAAACCTGGAGCTTTTTAACTAGCTCTTCTTATGATCAGACATCCAAATGTTTCCACCCATTTCATTTCCACTAATCCAAAACAGATTCAGTGCCCTTTTGCCTCTAATTCATGTCTATTCTTTTAGTCATCTCTTTATCCTCTTCAATACGATGCACAAAGTTCTGGGCACACAACTGGGTATGACAAAATCCAGCTGCCACCCACATGCAGCTACTGCCCATCATATAAAAACAGGGACCCCTTCCTCCCTCATTCCCACAGACCAAATCCTGGTGTTTTTTAAATCACACCAGCTTTCAGTATCCTCCACCCATTCACATATGTCATTAAACATGCCACATTTTTTTCCAGGTGGAACTTTTCAAATAAAGCTCTAAAAACAATTACAACAGAACCACGACACCTGCCATTCATTGAGCTTTTGTTTCAAGCCAGGCTTTATGCTAAAAACTCACACATGCCTCACTGCCATGCCATATCTCTGTGAGGGAGACACTCCCTTATTCCCATTTGGGAAATACTGCAATAAGTTCAGAGTGACAATTTTACACAGCTAATAACTGGTGGAGCCAAGAATCAAACCTTAGTCTTTTAAGTGTCAGTACTGCATGCTGCTATTACCTCGAGAGGGCATTCCCAGTTTCTGCTAGATGTAGGGAACACTTCCTTCCTCTAAAAGTCAGAGTCCTTCAATTATATCCCTTACCCTACCTAGCACTTCTGACCTTGCACTATCTTGAACTGTGAGTCTCATACTGGGTTTAGCACACTGCTGTACCTATAATGGACATTTAGTAAAAGTCTATCTATTTGGGGGGTGGGGTGCTGGCTAAATGGCTGGATGGGTAGGCATATGGATGGAGAGGACCCAGTTGCTTTCCTCTGCCCAGCATCCTTATTTCCGGAGCTGACACCCACCACCATTACCACCTATTCCGTGAGTGGTCAATCATCTTGTCCACTCCTTTCTTTGGTCACATGAACAAAATGATTCCCAAATTTCCCTGCAATAGCAATTGATCCAGAAGGGTAATTTTATCCAAGTAGACTCATTTTCTGAAGTCTTATATGGACGATGGCAGAGGGAAGTACCTCTTCCTTCTGGGATGATTAAACTAGGACAATGTGACTCTGAAATAATTGGAGCTTATTTTTCCTCACCTTGGGGGAAGAACCTGAGTGTAGGATGAGGGAATTCAGCCAGCCATGCCCGAGGCATGAAACCCCACCAGGCTCACTAGTTAAGTGAGCCACATTTGGCCTATACTCATTTGAGTATTGGCCACTTCCAATTTCAAGTGTCCTGAAAAATACAAGAAACAAGGTTTAGATAAGGACATTTTTATTTACATAAATCATAACTCTTTGCATTATTATTATGAAATCAGCATTGGTAGATGAGAAAGGTAGGCATGACACGTGAGTTTTATGGAACCTGTCATCATTCACAGGCCAAATACCATTTTACACAGCTAAGATACCATAGTTTTCACAGAGATTTTCTCCTCTAGTCTTTTATTTATATTCTTATGCATTAAAAAGAGCAATTGATTTCCTCACCTAAATGTAAAGTCCAGAAGTAAAGCTGATTTCAAGGTAGACTCAGACAACACCATCAAGGACCTAGTTTCTCCCTTTCTCTTCAACCTGATTCCTCCCTTGTTGCTTTTACCCTCAGGCTTTATGGTGGGTGCTTGTTGGCTCCAACCTCTTTCTTCATGGATGCAAATGGTTGTTGCAGTTCCAGGATGACTTCCTTATACTGCACCACACCAAGAAAAAAGAAGAGTCAGTCTCTCTCTCTCTCTCTAGTCCTCACCTGAGGATATATTTTTATTAATTTTAGAAAGGGAGAAAGAGACAGAGAGAAAGAGAGAGATAGAAATATCTATCAGTTGCCTCCCATACATACCCTGACCATGGACTGAACTCACAACCTAGGTATGTGCCCTGACCAAGAATTGAACCCACAGCCTTTTGGTGTATGGGATGCTGCTCCAACCAACTGAGTCACCTGGCCAGGGCAAGAAGAATCTCCTCTGGAATCTCCTATAGGGGAGCTTGGTATAACTGAGGTTGTCAATCTCCAATAATCACATAATTTAAAAGGGTGAAAGAACAGGACATGTACATCTAGAGAGAGAGAGAGAATGGAGCACAGGTGTGGTAAAAAAAAAAATTTAATCTAGGTGTGGAAGTTATTTAGGTATTCACTTCAGTGTATGATTTTTTTCAACAATTCTATACACCTATAATTTTTATGATAAAACATTGATGGAAAAAAGAAGGTACAGATGTCATTAGTGGTACCCTCCAAGTATTCAGTTCTCAGCCTTTCAGATACATGATGAGTTTACTCTTTCCTCCTTCTTTGAATTTTGATGTGGACAAGTGACTAGCTTTGGCCTGTGAGATGTAACTAGCATCACTTCTGAAAGAAGCCCTGTAGGCCCATTTGTTGCAGTGACCTAGGAAGCATATATTGAGATGAAGCCTCCCTCAACCTGGATCTCTGATAGACTGTATAAGAACAACCCCAGGCAAACTACAGTGGGCATACATCTAAGCGAGAAATAAATCTTTCTTGTTACCCATCTCTAAGGTTTGAGGGCTGTTTGTTGTAGCAGCAACACTTAGATCATCCTGACCAATATAAAATTGATGTTATGCAGGAAAAACAGTATTACTCCAACCATAAAGTTTTAGCTCCTAAATCATTCCTAAATAGGAGATTTCAAGCACACACTCAGAGCAGGCTAGAAATATTGATTTTGTTTTTTATTTCAAATGATTAGTTAGGTTATGGCTTAACACCAAACATAATGTGCTCACTCTTTTAAGATGACTGTGCTGTTAAATGATATTGGGAAAACAACCCCAATTGCTATATTTCCTTTTTTCTGTCCTCCAAATGCATTCCAAATGGTGTCAGGATGGTAGACAAGAACTTTTATATCGTGCTAGAGTCCAACCTTTTAGCTGAGTGCTTGTGGAAATGAGCAGCCTGGAGCACATCATACGGAAGATCACTGCCCATTATATCTAACTGTAAGACAAAAGTGGCAAAAGTACGTGGTCTTTGGAAAGTTTCCAAGAAGTTGTAATAGTAAAGTGGAATTAGAGTGAGTTCACCAGCAATATCAACCAAAGAAGTAAATGACTTCTCTTCACTACTTAGAGGAAGTCTTTCTAAACTACTCAAAATCCATTGCACCTACTCCACAAGCATTGCCTGTGTGGAAAGTGGCACTTGGCAGGTCAGTAGGAGATTTTTAAAAGTCACTGAAGTGACCTCTCCAAAGAGAAATCACTTAAAAGTGAAGAAGTCACCTGGAATCCAAATTCAATATGGAAAAGATTCTCTGAGAACAGAGAAAAACAGGTAAATGGTCAGATGGATAGGCCAGTATTTTTGGCAGGAAAAAAATCGCACAATTTCTGGTTAATAATGGGTGCATATTGACTGCAGCATGGAAGTGGCTCACACCCACCCTTGAGGCCCCCACTCTCTGTGTTACCTCTCAACAATTCCTTCAGCAGGTGTCTGAAACCTTTGTATTTTTCTGCATTGGCTTAGCAGCCATATGGTCTTAGTAAGTTACCTAATATCTCTGAGCTTCAGTTTCCCCATCTATAAAATGGGAATAAGGCTATTGTAAAGGTTTAAAAAATCAAAATATAAAGTGCTTAGCAAGCCCTGGCACATAGTAAAAGCTCGGTAAATGTTTAGTGGCTACAATTCCAACCTTTGTGTCTTTCTTGGACATCTTGTGTGTCTTTCTGTGTGTTGGCTAGCCTTTTCCTTTCTAACTATTCCAGGTTTCAAGTCATTCTTTTCTTTATTCATAAATTCAAGGATAGTGAACTATTTTCCAGGTACTGTCCTCTAGGTTGGTGACAATGATGGATGAGGCAGATTTCCTTGTCCTCAGTAGACAAATACAGAACATAATGTGATCAGAAGGTAGGCTGTGACACCATGGAGGAGTGCATGAGAGTTGGTCTGGGTTCTGGTTCTCCTACCCTAAGGAGCTGATATTTCAATGGCATCCTCTTCACACATCCAGCACCACCCATAACAGGACCTGCAAACTGACTCTGCCAACACGTGTTAGGAAACTAAAGCAAAACTCGTCACCCATCTTTCAGGACTATGGAAGCTAGCCTGAAGAAAGAGCCCTGGGAGGCGCAGGTAAGTAGCCCTAGACGCCAAGGCACTGGGCCTGAGGCTTGAGGTACCAGTAGGTATGGTTTTCTTGCTTGTGTATTGGATATATTCATACCAAAAAACATAAATATAGAACTTCTTCAAAAATATTAAGAAAACAATTCTAATTGCTGTCTATCCTTCTTTCTGCAGTTCCTGCAACAGATGTTTCTCATTGCAAGCTTGTGTCATAAAACCTCACTGGGCCATCTCCCTGCATCTCCATCTGAACTTATTGCTTCAGCAAAACCTGAACATGATGTTAGTGTGAGCATACACCTTGATTAGGTTGGGATAGTCCTGCTTTATACCTACTGTCCAAGCGTAATTGTTAATAGCATTACCTTTCACTTTCAAAGGTGTCTCAGCTTCAATAGTAAATTATAATTATATAGACAAATTAATTTTAGTAAATCTCCCTAAAATTAAAAAAAGCTTACGGGTATTTTGATGCTGGAAATTCCTTAAAGTTGTGAGAGAAGTTGAGCTTTTTCAATATTATTCATATCATTGATTGATAGAATCATAGTGATAATAAAATTATATACCATTTATTAAAGAACAAATATGCTAGTCATTATGCTAGGGACTTTCCTCATTTTATTCCCTATATAAACTTCATAGTTTCATTTTAACTGCTCTCTACAGATGTGGAAATGAAGCACAAGACAAGAAAGTGGCTTGTGGAGAGATCGTCAAAGGGTAGGTAGAAGTATGCAGCGGCGGGGAGGCAAAGGCATGGCATCAGGAGGGAATGGGGAAGATGCTAGAAGAAGAGGCAGGCAAATAGGGAGAAAGCAGAGATAAAGAAGTCTGCTTGGTTCTTGGCTACCACCTTGCGGAAGCTGAAACACTGACGTTTCTTGGCTTTGGAGCCTGAGTCAAACATTCAGCTGCCCAGGTGGTTAGGTGAAGCCCTGAAATCCACTGATCATAAAACACTGTGATGAAAATCTATGCAATAATGAAATTTCTTCTCATCTCAACTATCCATCTCCCCAGATCCCAACCTAAGCTTTGTGTCATCTCTCAAGAACTCTCTAGAGCAATATTAAATTATAAAGATAAGCATGACTTTTAAAATCCAAGGATTATGAAAAATGAATTTCAGAGTTGTCATGGCCTGCAAAATCTCTGATGTGGCTCAGTGGCTGAGGACACATCTTCTACCTCTTCTCAGCTTAGTCTACACTAAAATGAAGCACAGTCAGTGAATCTGAGCGCTGGGAGGCTGGCTCCAATCTCCCTCCTCACATTATTCACATTTTCACTGCTGCTAGCACAGGAGTCTCATTTCCGACATCATGATTAATCTAAACTTTCCAGGTTTTCACTACTAATCACATCTTCATAAAGTTTAATTTAATGTAATTTAAAGTAATACTGCCCTCTTGTGCCTCATTGCACAAGGGCCTTTTGGGAGAAAGATTTATTTTTAATTAAAAATAAAATTTATAATGGTAGCACCTTATTGAACATTATACTGGGGAAGGGAGGGTATATTTCTTGTTTATCTGCCTTCATCATGTATCCCAGTCTTTTGTTACCTTGGTTTACATCATTGATAACTGCTGGCCAAGGAAACCAACTCTAAGGGCAGACTTCAATGTCAATCCACATGTGATTATTTTAAAGTAGCCCATGGACAGAAATAGCAAACAATGAATCCAGGCTGCTGGGGAATGAGGAGAGCAGGAGAAACTGAGTAAGAAATCAGGAAATGAAAGAAAGTTATTAAATGGACTTGCCACAGATGGCTTAGTGATTTCAATAGACTTGGTTAATGGGAAAAACAATCATAGAGAGCCCTTTAATTGCTTTTCTGCTGAGCTCCTTTCCACCTCTTTATGTTTGCAGAGATTAATTAGGAGTCCCAATCACAACCTAAAGCTAAATTCAAAAAGACAGATCAGAGAATTTTTTTTTAATGGTGGCATGCTCCAGAGACTTCTGAGCAGTGTGGTTCATAAAATCAATGGTCAGTGGCTCCGGTTTGCAAAAAATTACTTGCAAGGAATAAGTAATGTAAGTGCAGAACCTAACGTCAGATAATACACAAATCGCCACTTTTTGAATCTTATTTCTAGCTCAAAAATTAGGTCTTTTATTTTTCTCTTGACTAGCCACTACTTTGCACTCAGGGGAAAAAAAAATAATGGGAAGAAAAATTATCCATAAAATCTTAGATATTCCGTAAATCACCGAAGAAGAAAGAGCACAGTCGAGCAGGTATCTAAAATAAGGTGAAACACAGGGGTTGCACAAATACCTCTGGCGGCGTGCTCTTCACTCTTTCAGGGACAGGGCTTCCCAGACTGTTCCATTTTCATTTGGTTTTCTGACTCCAGCCTCCATCTCAGTGATTATCTCAGAAGGTGGGAATATTGGCCAGTGATAGATATCTGAGGACTGGGTATACAGCATGGGTGTCTACTTCCCCCGCCCCCTTACGCATCCCCTCTTAGGTCGTACTTTGCTTTCTGGGGATCTTTTTTCACCAAGTCCAGAAGTTTTGGCTTTGCCTAAGGCTCTGGATTCATAATGTCTTAAACTACCAAGAAGCCCCCTTTTGCTTTATCTTCTATTCCCTTTTTTGTTTGTTTTGTTTTCAACATGGTGCCGCCTGCTGGTCTGTGCCACCCAGAAGCCCATCAGGGTTCCATGAAAGACAGGCAAAACTGAGCTCTGTGAGGTTATGAGAAATTCAGCTTACCTAGTTTGGCAGGTTTCCCTGAGGAACTTTCACTCTACCTGAGGAAGAGGGTGCTGGGAGTGGATAGAGAGAGAGGAGCGGGGAAGAAGAGGAGGATTATTTCCAATGGGAGACATCCAAAGGTGAAAATCAGAATAGAACAAGGATCTTGGTGTGCTGGGAGAATTTATAAAATTGTAGTTAAAAGAAAATAACTAGAGGAGGGTGACAGTGTCGCGAGAGGAGACTGGAAACGTACATTTTATGCCATTTTTCAGGAGGGAAGAACTCTTATGATCATTATACTATTGCTCCCCTTCCTTGATTCTTATTGCCCTGTTTCTCGGGGCACACAAAGTTCTGCCCCTGGTAATTCTCTCCACCCATCAAAATTACATCTCAACCATGCAGCTGATGAAAATTTGGTCACATGGGGAAGTGGCTACAAAGGCTTCATGAGTCACACAAGCTTCTGAAGTCTTGGTAGAGCTCACAGAATCTGTAGACAGCCTGAGTTCAAATCCAGTACTTCACTCTCACCTTCACTTTCCTCATTGGTAAAGTGAAAAATATTGAAAGTACATTCCTCATAAAGCTTTTGTGAGGATTTAACAAGATAATAAAAGTAAAGCATTTAGTATAATGCCTAGAGTATTATAGCAGGATAGTCTTAGCATTTTAATCATGGGACAAAACTTTAGGCAGAAGGAATAAATCCTGGTGACATTTTAGGTGAGAATGAACTAGAAAGGGATTTAGGGATATGCCTTTTGTTCATCTTAGAGTCATGTGCAGATCTCCAACTTGGCACATTGAAAAGCAACGTTTACTATCTCATGAAGCAAATTGGAACACACCTCATAAACCAAGTAGCCTGCCTTGGACCACAATGATGGTACAATATTTATCGTGGAGGAGCACTGAAACTATTTCTTCTCTTTTTTTTTTCTGATTGGTTTATATTTACTGATCTATTGTTAATGAACATGAAAGACTTTTGCAATTTAAAAAAGCATGTTTTTAAAATTATAATTTAAAAATATTCTTTAATGAATTTGTATAGGCTTGGATACTTGCAATTTTTTCTTTAAAAATTCGTACCAAATTTGGATGTTGAAATTAGTTCACCCCCTTTATCATATACTATGTACATTTTTCTTTTGCAGCAGTGCCTATTACTATTTAATGTAGAGTAGTAATCATATTTGCCTGATAAATCATTACCTATTGTATGTGGAGCATCGATGTAAACAGTGTGCACATGTTGGGGTGGGAGAAAAGATAGGAAAGGGGACAGAGACTGATGAGGTTTTAAATCCAGAGACTGATGAGTTTTAAACTCATCAGAAGAGAAGAGTCATACACACACAGTTAACTGCCCCATAAGGTGGGAAAAATCAGTACCATCAAAGGTAGGTATCAGCGGCTCTTAGTCTTCAGTATACATCAGAGCCACTCAGGGAGTTTTTAAAAATCAACGTCTCAATACCACCCCTAGAGATCCTGATTCCATCTGTCTGGAGCAAGGCCCTCAGTATTTGTGATTTTTCTTTTTAAAGACCTTCAGGTGATTCTCATGTGTAGCCAAAGTTGAGCGCTAATGGTTTAGCTAAATCAGCACGGGGATTTGAAGAAGTATGAGGTTATTTGCCCTTGAAAAGAATGAAAGAGTGGCTTCATGGAACAGATGGAATTTTACATATAAGTAGTTGCGAGATGAATGCTAGTTTAATATATATGTGATGTCATCCACATACCCAGCCCCAGGTGAGCACATAATTATTGGTCATTCCTAACTCAAGAACTAGATAGACATGCTAACCACCTAGTTTAAGATATTTTAGAGATTCTCAAGGATGAAAACCAAACACAAATGTGTAAGGAGCCATTTCACATGCCACCAAAAGAAGTAAAATACTGCTTGGTGGAAAACAGAAAGGACTTAAAACCATTGCAAGTTTGGAATTAATACAACTCTGTAGTTCTAGAACTACAAATTGATAAAATGAAAAGGCATATCTTGTTATTATGGGAGATATTACTCTCAGACTTTCAGCTGAGAAGAGAGAAGGGGGTGGATGGGTGCTATGAACATGGCAGGGATATTGGCTGCATGTGAGCTGTCTTCCTTGAATAACCCAAAGTGAGAGGAAGAGCTCCAATTGCTTCTCTCAGGCTTCTGCCTTGCTGAGAAGGTGAGGAGGCAGAGGAGACAGCTCAAACTCTGCATCAAAAATACTCTGTATTTCTTCTCTTTCCTTTCTACCTCCATCATGCTTCTATTTTTGTTTGAAGGGATTGGAATGGCAATGGGCATCTTTGGGATTAGGCTAAAGTTGTGGATATATTTTGTTTGGATTTAGGGGGTGGTATTTATGTATTTATAGTCATTTCCATGTAGCGACATAAAGATATAGGGCCAGGGGTCATATCCCACTATAAAGTCGTCCTACAGTATCCTGCACCACAAACATGTAGAAAAGAAAAATGAATACATTGTATAGAGCATTCTTTCAATTCTTACAGATGTCCTAAATTTGATGACAGTTCTAAAAATGTTTAATACTGCCAAAAAATATGTGTGAAGCTGAAATTAACTTTCGTAAAGCACAAATAACAAAAATTAAATGATGATAAAGTATCCTAAAAACAAGACTGACAACACTATTATCAACTTAAATGAAGAGGAGGTCAACTGCAGAGATGTGTCAAGCAGTTAACTAATAAAAGTATATTGTTATTTTTTCTGGATTTTGTATGATGTTTGTGATATTTGCCAGATTTTTGAAATCTATAATTTGTTATGATTTCTCTCCTCATTCTAAAAGAATAAAAACATTCTATGTTTACCATAGTATAATTTTTTGCCTCTTCTAAATTTGCAAGAAAAGCATCAAGGTGAATCTTCCAAATGTTGTAAGAATGTGTCTAGTCCTTAATCTCAAGAGAAAAATAAATGTTATATTTATTTATATATTTAAATCAAATTATCTGATTCCCAGTTTGCCATGGTTGTCAGTCAGTATTGGTTTTCTGCTCTCCCAGGATTGTGGGAAGGACCCAGGGACCTTGGGGTTGTACCCAACCTGAAGCATGGGGGGATGGTGAGAAGGTGACACTGTTCATTTGCTAGGCATCTGTGGTACACTGCTCCCAAGGAGAGGCTCCATGGCTACCATGCTATGCTGAGCAAAGGAGAACCCTGGACTAGTCCCGAGGCCCTTGAGCTTACTTACATCCCTGTCCCTGGGTTCCCTGGGCAGGCATGACCACCCTCCAACCCAGGAACACAGCCTTGGATAGATCTGTTAATCTCATCCCCCACTGAGCTTCACCATGTTTAGGCTCTTCCCAGTTCTTATCCTCTATCCTTGACCCTAGAAGCTTGGGTTCTTAGTTTTGTATCTTCTAAAAGCTTAGGCTTTTCCAAAAGGCAGTAACAGTGTTGTCTTTGGGCAGCTTTGGCTACCAATATGGGGCAGGGGGAGAACATGACTTGGAAATATCAAGGGTCTGAACATTTCTTGGAACAGAGAGAAGGGGGAACTACAGGGAGAATACTGGCCAAAAATATTTAAATAGTATCTCAAATTAAAAAACAAATCTGACCATGCCACTCCTTAATCTACATCTTTTCAGTGGCTCGCCGTCACCTACTAGGTAAAGTATATATCCATTACTGAAAAAACCATCTATGATATTGCTCTGACCCAATACACTTCCTACAAGTTCTTTACAAGATTTAAAGTGAATCAAATTGTTTGAGGGTCTTCTTAAAAAGCAGATTCTGATTTAGGTGGTCTGGAGTGGAGTCCAGGGCTCTGCATTTCTAACAAGTTCCCAGGTAATACCAAAGCTCCTGCTTCAAGAGCCACACGCCGAGTAGCAAGGGATGACAGTTTTCTCCTCTGAGCGTTCCAAATCTTCCTGGCCCACTGCCAATCTGGAGTGACTGCCCTTCTGTGCTACTTTCAAGCATCCATGAATAAGTACTTTAATCCTTATACTCTGTCTGCTTGGATGTCTCCCTCATAGCTTGTGAGTTACTTGAGAATAAGAAATTCTTCATCATTTATATACCATGGACATTACCCAGTGCCAGGGATGAATAAATGGATGGACGGATGAATAGATGGATGGACAGGCAGATAGATAAATAATGAATAAATTGGGAGCAGATCAGTCTTTTAGTGTAGACACATATAGAAATTTTACTTGAATGAAATTCATGGAAGTCATTTTAAATACATTTAGTTAAATACATAGTGACAAAGTCACACCTTGTGTGCTCATTAAAATCTCACCAAAAAATGTCAAATACCTCAAAAGCAGGACTTTTCTTCCCAAGAATAGAACTCTGCCCTTTATTTTGGCCTGCAACCATGCCAGAGAAATGACAATATAATTTGCTCTTAAAAAGCCATTTGAAAATGTCTTCTTCTGCAGTCCTCTGGGTGCAGTTCTATTCACCCTGAATGTCGCTCCTAAAGCGCATCACAGTTTCTAGCACCATAGCTACTGTGCTATAAACTAAATTATAGCATCAAGATCAACTGGACTTTATGAAGAACTTTGTACCATCCAGGAACTCTGTTGATTCATTTTATTCTAAATATCTCTTGTAAACTGCACAATGAGATCAACTCATGTTACAGATGAGGAAACTGAGACTAAAGAGCTTAAGTTAGCTACACAAAATCAAATAGCTGGCAGGGGAATGGGACTTGGAACTCAGGACTCTCCAACCCCAGAGGCCACACTTGTAACCTCCACATCACAGTACTTCCCAGGGAGTGTGCTTTCGTCACCCATGCACACATCATTCAAAGCCTGTGACACATTTATTTGGATAGAACTTTGGATTTGTCACCACTGCACTGGATGATCACTGGGAATTTTCATCTTGGAAAACTCCTTGACAAAGAATCTTTGCTACTTTCTAGGGAATAAATCACACACAACTTAGTCCCAGCTCACATCCAGAACTCTGGGATCCTTACCTTCTGGTCAGTCTTGCTTTTCTTCACCTCCATGTCTTACTTATGAAAGCAGAGGGAAAGAGTCAGCATGCGGTCAGTAAGTGGTATGTTAAACTACCCAAAGAATTCCACGAAGCCCACAGTCTTTCCTAGGCTCACGGTGTTGCTCCTAGTGTTACTTACAATTTCTGGAAGGATGGTGTTTTCAGGTAAAAATCCCCCATGGCTGCAGCTTTCCCCAGTTATCCACCTGGCTGCTGAGACCTCTCTGCATCTGAGATTTAGATTAACTCAGCTTCGGTTAATGATTATGCTGCCCTCTCAGTGGCTTCTGCCACTTTGAATTTCTCCTATATCCCACCTCCTGCTTGTGTTTTGTTTCCCTACTAATCCTTCCAGATGAGAAATTCAGTCCCTTTCAGTTTCTACAAAAGTATTCCAAGAGTGAGGAAGAATTTAACAGCAGACAGGAGATCAAGAAAGCAGTCACATCAGAGCTCCTGCCACATCCCCAGTCCTCATCCTTACTATCCTCTTCACTCATGGCAGAGAAGCCAACTTAGTTCCACCTGAATGTGCAGAATAAATACACTAGACACAGACACCTAAAAATCAGCAATATTTCCCTCTTTTGCCCCCTAACAGAATCCTGAGGCTTTTAGGGATTCACCTGTATAAGCCTCTGTGTGCTTCAAAGGATGTCCCCCTTCCAGCTCCAGATGTAACCCAACACAGGTCCAGCTGCCCACTGCTTCAAAAGCCAATACTCGAGAGGCAGGTCCTGATATAAAGGGAAGTGGTGTTATTCAGGTGCTGGCAACCTGGAAGATGGGGCACTCCTGTCTCAAAGCCCATCTTTAACATCTCAGTGCCAGCAGGGGTTTTTGTAAGGAGAAAGAGGGACAAGAAAGACAAAAAGCAGGGGGAGGGGTTGTGGGCACGCAGGCAGTGTCCTTCCTTGTCCCAATATGGATCTTTACTGTCAGCATCCTGGAGCTAGTCAGTGCCAGCCAAATTCCTGCAGCTGGGCAATCCACATCACCTGAAGTCATGGTCATGACCATTTCTAGTACAAGCAGGAGCTAGAACTGCTGGCACTTGCAATATACTTACAAAGAATCTGTCAGTATGTGAATTCTTTTCATCAGTTTGTTAGTACATTTTCTTCTAATTCCATTTCATGGTAAGTCAGAGTAGTATAAAGTTTTTAGTCCCTGCTACAGAGTGACAGGCTTGATTCGTCAAAGAGAAATTCCATTTCCCTGTCAGTGATCGGTGCAGGTAGGGACAGCAATCAATGGCAAATGAGAGGTAAGGGGAGGTTTACTGGGGGCTTCTGAGAAAAGTGTCCTCATTCATTAGAGATGGGCAAAAACAAAAATAGTCTGTCTCTTTTCCTCCTTCAGCCATGGTAGGTGGATATGACACCTGGTACTGCTACCGGGAGAAGGAAGGTGACTTTAAGAATAACAGAGCAGAAAAAATGGAAAGAACTCATGAGAAAGAGATAATACAATAAGCTCACCAAACCCATATTATTTTTCTCTTGGACACACAGCAAACCACAGTTAACAGACTCTCCTAAAGGTAGGCAGTGACACAAAACTGAATCCTAATCAGTGGATTATGGATGGAAATGACTTTTGTAGTTTCTAGGCCTGGTCTTTCTCTACCTGCAGGCTGGATCATGGCAGGGCGATTCTGAAGCCATGTTCAAGATGGCACAGCTATAGCACAAAAGAAGCCGAGGTCCTTGGATATAGTGGGAGCCTCCATTTCCATAGAAAGATTGCATGAGTGAGCAGTAATTTTGTATTGTATGAAGCCCCTGATCTCAGTACTCGCTTGTTATAGACTAAACATCTGTGTCCTCCCCCCACAAATTAATATGTTGAAAACTAATCCACAATGTAGTGGTATTTGGAGGTGAGGCCTTTGCAAAGTAATTATGTCATGAGGGTGGAGCCCTTATGAATGGGATTAGTGCCCCTATAAGAAGAGCCTAGAGAGCTAGTCTGCTATGTGAGTATACAATGAGAAGTCATAAGGCCTCAGAAGAGAGCCCTCAACAAAACCTGGTCATGCTGGTCTTGAACTTTCTATCTTCAGAGCTTTGAGAAGTAAATTTCTGTTGTTTTAAGCTGCCCAGTCTATGGTATTTTGTTATAGCATCATGAGTTGACTAAGATATAGCACATGGCATTTTTTGCACTGACAGATGAAACCAAATTTTTTGAGTGTTGAATCAACCAACTCTGAAGTCCTTCTACCTCTAGACTTCTCCTTATGAACTAAGTTTTTCTTAATATTTAAGCCCATTTGGGGCAAGATCTTTTGTTAGTTTCAATGCAAAATAACAGAGAAATTCACATTTCTATAGCTCCTACTTTCATCCTTGTATAAATAAACCCATCAAGATGCTCACAGAATCAAGACCAGGATCCACTATGTTAAAGAAGATTATCGATCTATCTAAGAATTTTTTAAACATTCTCCAGGGGTTGTTTGCTTTCTAATCCTTAGCATGTGATTTTTCTGCCCTTTATTGGCAAGATCTATTTCTGTGCTTATTTCTGCTTCATTAGTCCAGTGAATTCTAACCAGAACCCTCTTCCAGCCAGCCAGGGAACCTAGAGCTACGTGGGGTTTAGCATTAAGCATTCTGAAATATCTCTAGATAAATCCATTGATGAGAATTCCTTGAGCAGTTCCCTCAGATCTAGCAATATATTAGATTTTTTCTCTTGAATCTCATCTTCTGTGCTCTAGGTTCATTTGGCCTCCCTTTAAGAGGAGTATCTTTCAGTGATGCTATCCTCCTTCCTTTATATGCACACTTTTACTTACCCCTAGATAAAAGGCCACAACATTGGCCTTTCTCCCACTGCAGGTGCCGCATCCTTCTCAGCCTGATAGCTCCATTGTCCCACCTGGCATGAATGCATCAGTGCATCCACCCATACTCCAAGGGATCCCAGGCTACCTCAATTGGTCTTCCTGAAGCTCCCATGGATATACAGATATAGATCTAGAGAAGAAATAAAACATCCCAGCAATCAGATCAGCAGTTACAGCACTTTGTGTATATATGGCAAGGGTCTACATAGTCTGCTTCCTTATGGTATTTTTTTCTTATAAAATGAAATAATTTGTCTGAGCTCCAAAGCCTTTCCTGAAACTCCCCTTTACTCCTCACATTAAAATTCATCACTTCCTCCTTTATTAATCCTATTATGGTACCTACTCTCCTTTGACATGACTTTTGAAGTAGCAGGGTATAGACTTTAGGGGCTTGGACTCTGGTGTCAGGAGGCTTTGGCTAGATTCCTAGTTCTGTCAATCACTTGGACAAAGTAACCTCTCTGGGCCTCAGTCTCCTCATCTGTAGAAAGGGATAATAATAATACTGACTTCAGTAGGTAGTGGTGAACATTAATTGATGAAGTTTACTTGAACTAACAGATTAAGTGCTCGATAAATATCCACGTAGCTATTTGTATAGAGGTATTGTCTACCTCTTGAAGACAAAATCTTACTCATTTTTGTAACCCCTTAGTAGACCCTACGTAATGCTCTGTATGTGTTGTTTGAGTGAGTGAATGAATGAATGAATGAATGAGGAATAAGTAATTGAGTGAATTTCCAGGTGTGCCTGTGGCTAATAAGCAGTTATTGAGAGAAAGGCTCACTAAAAAATATGGCTTTATAGCCATATAACTCCAGTTTTTGTGTCATGCGTCATAACCAAAATCAAGCTTGGCTTCATGTTCTCTGTACCACTGCAGTTTCTGATGCTTTTCCTGCTCCCACCTCACACTCTCAACCCCCAACTCCATGTCCTGGCCCAGGTGAAAACATTCTGCTTATCTAACCAGGTAAGTTAAGATGGTTAAGAAAGTTAAATCATACTATGAGGTCACTAAAAAAGGAGGTTAGATATCTCATCCTTCTGTAGAAAGATGTTTAAACTGTTAAGTGATAAAATTAGGTTATAACACTGTATTATTTACCATTTTGATAAAGCATACATTTTATGTACTAAATGTCTAGACCTGCAGTTTTCACCTGCACATTAGAATCTTAAAAAACAATCCAGCCCAGACCCATACCGGGCCACTTGAGTCAGAATCTCCAGGGTTACATACAGGCATTGGTACACTAGCCCCCCCACCTCCATCTGCAGCCTTGCTTTCCGCAGTTTCAGTTACCTGCAGTCAACCACAGTCTGAAAATACCAAATAGAAAATTCCAGAAATAAACAATTGTTAAGTTTTAAATTGTGCTCTGTTCTGAGCTGAGTGACGAAATTTCACGCTGTCTCACTCCCTTGCTCCCAGAATGTGAGCCCCGCCTTGGTCCAGCATTTTCACACTGCGTATGCTCCCAACCCAGAAGTCACTTAGTAGCTGTCTTGGAGACCAGATCTGTCATGATATTGTTGTGCTTGTGTTCAAGCCACCCTTATTTTACTGATTAATGTCCCCAAAGCACAAGAGCAGTAATGCTGGCAATTTAAATATGCCAAAGAGAAGCTATAAAGTGCTTCCTTTAAGTGAAAATGTTAGTACAGTATAAGATACTTTGAGAGAGTGAAAGAGAAAGATGACATTCACATAACTTTTATTACAGTCTACTGTTATAATTGTTCTATTTTATTATCAGTTATTATTGTTAATATCTTACTATGCCTAATTTTCAATTAAGCTTTATTATTGGTATATATGTATAGGAAAAAACATAGCATATATGGAGTTCAGTACTATCCATGATTTCAGGCATCTGCTGGGGGTGTTGTAAGGTATCCCCCCATGGATAAGGAGGGGCTATTATATTTCCTATAAGGTCCCCAAATGACTCTAAAGATATAAACTGATATGTTTATCAGCAGCTGTCTGTGTCTGGTATGATTATTGGTGCTTTTATTTTCTTCTTTTAGCTTATTGTTTTCCTCCTAAAAACATGTATTGCTTTTATGAAAAGGGAAAAAACACATGTTCAATCAAAGCAGAGGTGAAGAGAAGGGTAGAGTGGAGACAATTTTTAACATCAGCCAGCTCCTAAGGAGACAGGAGAATACCGCGCTGCTTAAATTCAATCCCCCAGCTCAGTGCTGCATGCAGCTCAACACCAGCCACTGAGAAGGTGATTAAACAATAAGCTGGGCAGCTCTAAACACTGGGCTCACTTTCCTTTTTCTTTGTTTAATTGAACTTGTTAGATGATATTGGTCAATAAAACTGTATAGATTTCCAGTGTACAACTCGATAACACATCATCTGCATACTGTGGCATGAGCTGAGCTCACAACCCAAAGTAAAGTCTCTTTCCGTCACCATTTATTCCCTGTTTGCCCTTTTCCACCTCCCTGACCCTGCCCCTTCCCTCTAGCAATCACCACACTGTTGTCTGTGTCTGGTTTTGGTTTTCAGTTTGTTTTGGTTTGTCTTGGTTTTGCTTAATCTCTTCACCTTTTTCAACCAGCCCCCAACCTTCCTCCCCTCTGACAACTTTCAGTCTGTATCTCTCTTCTCTGTAACACTAGGCTAACTTTTCAAGTTTATTCAGCTTTTTGTTAAAGTCCAGCTTTAATTGTCCAGTGCCATCAGGCTTGCACTAAGAAAAGACACAGTGTTCACAGAAGCCCCCCGATAGTCCCTAAGGCCAACTGAGATGTCTGAGGTGCCAGCGGTTACTATACAAACAAATGCAATCCTCTGTAATGTACAGAATTTGAAAATAATGTCTGCGTTTTCTCTAGAGTTCAAGATAATCATAAATTTCAGTATTTACCTAGATAGTAGGCTGGGTAGGGAGATCTGAGCCCACCCCTAACATTTGCAAGACCTGGCTCAAGAGTACAAATGGAGGTCCACATACTAGATGTCTATGTTAAAGTCAAACTAACAGACTGTTAAAAAAGAGGAGAGTAAAGAGACATGACAACCAAATATAACATGGGATCCAGGATTAGATCCTCTTGCCACAAAGGACATTCATGAAACAATTGACAAAACTTGAATGGGGCCTATGGATTAAATGGTAGTCATTCATTCATGTTAATTTCTTGATATTATTGGTTGTTTTGTAGTTATATAAGAGAATTTCTTCATTTAGGTCAAGAGAACTCTCAGATATTGGGGCTGACTGGGCATTATGTTTGCAACTTACTCTCAAGTAATTTTGGGAGGAAAACAAGTTCATTATACTGTTTCTTCAACTTTTCTGTAAGATAAAAATTTAGACATTGCTTTATTTTTGTTTTATTTTTAAATAAATTTATTAGGGTAACATTAGTTAATACAATTATATAGGTTTTAAGTGTACAATTCTATGATACATCATCTGTATGTTGCAATGTGTGCCTACCACCCATAGTCAAATCTTTTTCTGTCACCATTTAATTGGCCCCCTTTACCCTTTTCTACCTCCCATCCCCATTCCCTATGGTAACCACCATGTTGTTTTCTGTGTTTATGAGATTTTGTGTTTTTCTGGTTTGTTCATTTGTTGCTTTCAGCTTTATATCCCACATATGAGTGAAATCAAATGGTTCTTAACATTTTCTCTCTGACTTATTTCACATAACATGATATTCTCAAGATCTATCCACATTGTTGCAAATGGCAGTATTTCATCTTTTCTCACGGCTAATATTCCATTGTATGTATGTACTACATCTTCTTTATTACCAACAAGACAAGTAATAACAAGTGTTGGAGAGGATGTGGAGAAAAAGGAAGCCTCATTCAGTGCTGGTGGGAATGTAAACTGGTACAACACTATGGAAAACAGTATGAAAATTCCTCAAAAAATTAAGAATGGAGTTACCATATGACCCAGACACAGATTTTCTGGATACCTACCAAAAAAATTTGCAAAGACATATGCACCTCTATGTTTATTGCAGTATTATTCATGGTGTCCAAGACATGGAAGCAATCACAGTGTCCTTTGATAGGTTATTGGATAAAGATGTGGTACATAAATATTATTGTTAAATCACCCACATCCTGAAATTTCACAGTTATTGACATTACTAATTCTTCCACTAAAAAAAAGCTTTACTTTCTCTCAACTCCTCTTTTTAAATTACTAATGTCCCTAATGGAAATTAACACTTTCTGTGATCCATGTTTGATTGATTCATTCAATAAAATTTTACCCATCTATTCAATAAATATTTTAGCACCTATTATGTTTCAGGGATTACATTAAGCAGTAGAAATATGTTGGTGAGCAAAATTAGTCTTGATTCTAGTCCTGTTAGGCTTTTCATCTAATTAGGAAGACACAAATTAATCCAAAAATCACATTAGCAGCTATAAAATTTCAATTGTGACAAATATTGCAAAGAAATATGTGAGGAGCCCTGGCTGGTGTAGCTCAGTGGATTGAGTGCCAGCCTGAGAACCACAGGGTTGCTGGTTCAAATCCCCAGTCAGGGCACATGCCTGGGTTACCGGCCCAGTTCCCAGTAGGGCGTGCTCGAGAAGCAAACACACATTGATGTTTCTTTCTCCCTCCCTTCCATTCTCTCTAAAAATAAATAAATAAATAAATAAATAAATAATTTTTAAAAAAAAGAAATATGTGAGGATATTATGGAGGAATTGACCTAGTCTGGAGCACTAAAGATAACAGAATGAATGGAATACACATTTATTCATAGTATAATAAAAATATATATAAAATCGCTTTATTATAATGTGGTAAGTCAAATAAGACTAACGTGAAAAAATACATTGGGAGCTCAGAAGATTTGATCTTAACGTAAAAATCAGTTATGGAATAAGTGCTGTCTGACCCAAATCTTGAAAAATGAGTAGGCGAGGAAGTACATCCGTATTCAAGAGATTTCATAAGAACAGACATGGTGGTGGTAGTGGGAGGAGGGGTATGAGTCTTGTTAAGGAAGAAGCAACTATAACAATGTACCTGCCACACAGACTCTGAGAAAGAATGGTTGGAGTTGTGGCTTCAAAAGCAGTTTAGGATTGGATTCAGGAGGAACCAAAATTTGACTTTTTTTGAGGCCATGTGGAGCCATTAAAATATGTAAACAGTAAAGTTATATAGCCACTTCTTTGTTCAAAAAGTAACTGCACTCATCTACAAAATTGAGATTCCAAAATGTTGCATGAATAAATGAATGAATAAAGTAGTCTTACACCTAAGAGGGTTGCTGTTAAAAAGACTTCTGAGAAAAGTACAAGATACAATGTAATGTTTATGCTGATGTGGTCACTCCAGATTTAAATGATACAACCACACTTACCCACTCTATTACCACAAAGAGCAGAATTGTCCAGACTCTCACCCACAAGGAGCTCCAATTTACGCTCAAAGTGAGCCTCTCAGAATCCCTCCCACATAACTTTTATCAATGAAATGTGGATTTCTATAATAAGTAAGATGCTATAATCTTATACAACCCCTATGGTCATTTTTACAAAAAAGGGTGGTTTCTATCTATATATGCAGGAGAGGGTACATCAAGATATGTTGATTCACATAATTATGAGTCAGGACTTTGTAATGTAAGGAACAAAAAACCCAACTGAAACTAGCATAAGCAAAAGAGAATTTATAGGATCATATAACTGAGAAATCAAAAGGTTAATAGACAGGCATGGTTTGATCCAGAGGTTCAAGTGAAATCAAAGGAATTCTATAGGTCTCCATTTCTCACATCTTCCTGAATCTAACTTCATATTCAGACATGTCCTCTCTCCATGGTGGCAAACTACCACTTAGCAACCCCACATTCATATCCCGAATGTTTAGGATTCTCAGTAGTAATAACAAGCTCTTTTTATATATAGCATTGGCCACAGAGCCTTGGAGAGGATTCTTACAGTGTCCAGGGGACATGTTTGTCTAATTGGCAGATCTGAGTCAGTGTCTACCATTGAGTGAATTGTTTTCTTATGGAAAAATTAATAAGTAAATTGTTTCCAGAAGAAATAGGATGATGTGATACCACGCAACGAAGGACAAAAGATGTGGTAAATTTTGCAGATTAGCTCATGACTCTCCACTCCAACCTCCTTGTAGTATGCCCTACTAGATGCTAGAGGTTGGAAAGCTAGAAACTGTGCATCCCAGACTCCCTCCCAGCTCAAATGTGCACAGGGCAACCTCTACAGAAGATGCACTCATGCAAAATTTAACAACTTATGTTGTTTATTCTGGCAAGTGCAGTCATGGAGGCATTTTGGTGAGATAATTATAGATGGGCTCCAGCTTCATGGACAGCAAGAAAAATAGTTTAAGTCATCTAATTTGCTGGAAAGGGTCATGGCTGAAACAGTCTGGTCTTGGAGCCAATGGCTGTGGTGACAGCTTGCTAATCATTGCTGTGGTAGCAGCTCCTTCAGTAAACCACTTTTGTAATGTTGTTTTGGAGACACTCCATGGGAGCCCAGCCTACAGCCTGCTCCTCCAGTCCTTCCAAGGACTGTGTAGGTCCCTAAATGCTTCTATATTTAATCCCTTTCTATTTAAATCAAGTCGATTATTTTCTGTCATCTGCAATTAGAGCCTGACCAGTGCAGTTATTCCACCACAATTTTTGAATAATGCTCCATAAAAACTTTCTTCTTTTTTAAATTTTTATTTTTTAATTACAATTGATATTCAATAGTATATTAGTTTCAAGTATACAGCATAGTGGCTAGACATTTATACAACTCACAAAGTAATCCCTCGATTCAAAAACTTTCTTCTGATTTTTTTACATAAATGGAATCCAGCTTAGTGGAGTTATCTATACTTTCACTGATGGGCCTCAGCAGTCAGAGATAATACTTTTTATTCTGATATACTATACTTCATGGATTCACTCTTCATCTCTATATTATTTGCTGTTAAACTCAACTCTTAAGATGTTAATTTTGATTATTGTAGTTTTCAATTCCCATGTTTGCGTTTGGTTCTTTTAAAATCCATTGTGTCATTTTTCCAGTTCCTGACAAAATTTTTAATTTTTCAAGCATAGTTACTTTAAAAGGTGTTTGATCTTTTTAACATTTGGGTAGGGCTTAACTCTATTGTCTGTTGTTCTACTTGTATTCAGTCATGTGTAGTCTCCTTGTGTACCTGGTTATCTGTGGATATAAATGTATTTGAAAAAGTGTTCACAGAAATAATTTGAGAAATCATGTTATCTTCTTCCAAAGAGGATTTTCCATTTACTTTTGTCAGGCAACTAGCGGCATTGAGAATCTTGAATCGTCTCTATCCAACTTTTAGGAACCACTGAGATTATTCAAAGGTGGGCTGCAGACTCTATGTTTCCAACCCATTATATACAGCCTTGACTAGTTTTCTACCTTTAGTGGGTGCTGAACTCCAACTTTTGTCCCCCTAGTCCCATCAGGTCATCAGATGCACTGCTGAACCCTCCAATGCCTCTTCCAGAATCAAAGAGTGCACCCAGAGTTCAGGCAGCCAAAACTGCTGGTTTCCCCTCTCTAGAGTGCTTCTGTCTTTTGCATCTTGGCCCAATAATTTCTCATAACCTAGTTAGCTTTCTTAAACCTTCAAGCAGAACTTTTTATATATAATGTTTTGCCCAGATTCCTGATTGTCACAAGTAAGAAGATTGTCCCAAATTACAAAATCTGCCAAAATCCAAGGACATTTGACTTTTCTGAAATACAGAAATAGTTTTTCAAACTCAGTCTGTCTCGGATTATACAAAGACTCAAGAGAAAATTACAAACTTGTATAGAATGTTCCAGCTATTTTTAGAAAATCAGCCTGGGTACACTTAAGGGATGAACCAATCATTTTGAGGAAGTTAATGGCCAAGAACTTGTCTTCCCGCAAACACAGCAGTGACTAGAAATCCTTGTCAAGCAGCCCTTTCTTCATGGTAAGACAGACAGTTCTCATACAGGAGACTGCTGCTCAGAATCACTTCATTCCCAACAGCTACTCTGCACTTTCCTCACTCCTAACAAGCTGAGAATGGTTCTCCCATGAAACTTTTTTTTTTCTCACATTTCACTTTTAGTTGGTAGGGCATAAAATATGTTTTCGGTGTAAACAATTTCCTCTCAGTGAATAAAAATAAAAGTAAGGAGGAGGTTTGCCTCAAACATGTTTTACAAAGGATTTAAATTTTAAATACATAAGAGACTTTGGCATATTGCAAGAAATGCTCCTTCAGAGGAACTTTTGCCTACAATCAATCCTTATCAAAAAATCTCATCTGCTCTCAGCCTGGCTCTCTTCACAGTCTCTTAGCATTTGCTTCGGTCCTGATGCTGAGGGGTAACAATCACAGAGCTTAAGGGCATCGAGTGTAAACATCATGCAGTAGCACCAGGAAGCCCCAGATGTCCTGGTTTTTCCTCATAGGCAAAGATTTTCATTCCTTTCTGTAAGAAAGAGAGTCCCTCCAGGCAGACAGGTCATTATGCTGTGAAATCTGGGAAAAGTTCCCATGAAATACTAAGGATTCCCATGTTGATCACATTTATTAAGCAACCAAGGATAAAATATCAGCTGCAGGATCCCACAAAATGACCCATGGAAAACAATAACTCTCAACAGGTGGAGGGAAGGCTGGTTGTCAGAGCTGCCCAGAAAAAAAGTTAATTTTTGTAATGAGCCACCCTGTAAATTATTGACATGGAGGTGATGTACTGAACAAGGAGACATATTCAAAAGACTAAAAAATTAAAAATCATATAAAATGAATGTCAGAAAACATAAGAATCTAGGTCTTTGAAATTTAGTTTTTCCTTATGGACCTATGCAACAGAAAAACAATTCTCACAAAAGCAGAATAAAAGTGAGCTCAGTGCTTACTAGTTGTATGAGTGTGAACACATTTCACAGCCTTTCTACACCTCAGTTCTCTGATCTCTAAAATGGGGTTAGTAACAGTTGCCATCCTCAAAGGCCAATTGCATTTGAAGAGCTTAGAAAAGTCTCTGGCATAGAGTAAATGATCAGTATTTTTACTGTCGATATTATCACATTATTATTAAGCTAGCTTTCCATGAAAACCAAAGTACAAATGACAAAATGAAGTGGTCCCCAGACAAAATGATGTTAGCCAAGGAGGAAAACAGTACGGTGTTTTAAGGCATTATAAAAAATGCTATAAAAAGTGCCTCATTGATATTTCCCTTTGAATCACTGATTTTTAAAAAAATGTTTTTAAACAAATGAAATAGTGGAAAGCAGATTATATGGATTGAATATGACAACCTTCAACAGAAACAGGAATCTATGTGCCAGGTCAGTACTCAATGGTGACTCTGCTTTCAGACTCACTTAAAAGAATAAACTATATTCACCTTGGCAGAGAGTTCTTAGTACAAGCAACAAAGGTTCTTCTCCCATGTCTATGATATTTCCATCTTCACATTCTTGGCAAAGTTCTATAAATCCACTTGCCTCTAATTTGTATTATTCCCAAATTCTGGTGGTTTGCTCTGCTGGAAGATGTACAGGTCAGGTCTTTTCACCTGTGTATACAGAACCTCACCTTGATTTGACTTCACCTGAAAGCCAAGGGTCTCTGGGCATCAGCATGTGAAATCCCAATGATCAGATGATATCCATTAGGAATCTGTTTTTGTCAGGCCTCAACTGTTTTCCAAAGCAGTGACTGGCTCCCCTCACAGTCACAAGTTGACCACCAGATGCTGATCTACTTAGAACACCAGCAGAAAGAATGAAAGCTTCTCTTTCTCATACACTCAGCATATATCTTGGAGCTGATTCTTACTGAATTGACTTGGGCCCCTTGCCTGTGACTGAACCAATAATTGTGTCAAGGGGAAAGAGGATATATTTAGCCAGACCTCCATTACATGTCCATCCCAAGTAACAGGAAATGGGAGTCAGTTACATCCAGTCTACCAGTCCGAGAGCTGGGGTAAAGTAACCCAGAAGAAAGAGATATGTTCAACTAACAGAAAGGAAGCTGTGTAGACAGAATAATAATTATTGCATGCTCCAGGACTTTCCTGGTCTGGCCCCACTGACTTCTCCCAACCCCTTGGACACTCCCTACCAGTGAAACAAAAGGAATACTCCTGCACACATCTACCCCTTATAAATGTAATCTTCACTCATTTTGTAAGACTCTACTCAGTTATTATTTTCTCCAAGAAGTCTTCCTGGCTGTTCATGTCACCATAAACCCAGGCAGAGTTAGGAGCCCGCAGCAATCCTGCAATTCCCTTTGTTTCTATCATGTACTTACACATTTATGTGATACTCTCTACTCCTTCACTGAACTCCTTGAGCACAAGGACTGTCTAAGTCAATTTCACATTCCCTGAATTTAGCATTGTATCTCTCATACAGTAGGTATTCAGTTAGTCTTTGATAAGTGAATGAATTGATGGAAAAAATTCAACATAAGGTCAGATGCCAAATAATTATACACACATCCACAGATGATACTCAAAATTGTTAGTAATCTGTAAATTCACAGACTAATCAGAAAGAACACACTGGCTGTAGGATCGGGGAAGGGGACTAGAGGTATCTCCAAGGGCCAAATGTTGCCACTCAGCTGCTGGATCACAGGGAGACTGAGAGTTATGAGAATGACAAGAGGAACCCTCAAGGGCAGCAACTATTTACCAAGTTCTATGGGAATATCTCAATATTTCCTTAGCAGGAATAGATGTACTGATGAGTACTTGGTAATTATCAGCTGTATATGTGTTCGTATTTATATGAACATATAGTTAATATACATATGTATGTATGAAATATAAGACTTCCATCTGTTTCCATTTTATACATCCTCTTATCTAAAAATTTACAACAGTATCCAGGAAGGTCTCAAGATTTCTGAGAAATAGTGTGTGTGAGCGGGAATAAGGGACGCTGGCTTGGTGCGTGTGTGCTGGAGCATGCCAGAACCCAGGCTGCTTTCAGCAATATCTCCTTGGATTCCCAAGTTGGCTCTTTCTGAGCTCTACATGTTCAAAAGATAGTTGAAGAATTTTAATTTCATCATCCTCTTCATTTAAGCCTAACTAAGGGAAAGTTATGCCTCCTAATAGTCAAGAAAACCCCAGGTTTGCTTCTCCTTGGCATAATAACCCATTTTGAGCTGCATCAAACCTGTATCTGAGACACATGGAATGATGTGCTGATGGGTGCATGCTGGGATACATACCCCACCCTTAGACCCATTCTGGAGGTTGCTTCACTAGGTCCCCTAAAGCATAATAGAGTGTCTGTAGCCAGAACAAGTAGGAGTGGATAGATATAGGTAATCAAACCACGAATATCAATCACCCCACCAAGTTCGCCAGGTTATTGTCCAAGTGATTATAGTCACTGGCAATGAGGTAAGTGATTATTTGTTTTGCAAAATTATGCTGAACAGTGATTTGGTCATTGGAGTCATTTATGATAAATGAAATAGAAGTCTCAAGACCACACCATTAATCCAGATTAGAGAGGGGATCCAAGATGGTGGAGGATAAGTAGAAGCTAGACTAACCTCCTCCCAGGACTAATTTGGAATTAGAACTAAATTGCAGGGAAATAATCCAGAATAAAGAACTGAAAAATAGTAGGAGAGAAGACTTATAACCATGGACAGACAAAAGAAACAGCTTCACTACAGTGTGACTGGTACGGAGTGCAGGGGAGACATGAGAGGGCTGGCTGGGCTCCCATGGATGGCAGCTAAAATGCTGGAGGAATATTTCAGCAAATGGGGAGTTCCCCTTGAGAAGTGGGGTCTAAGCACCAAACTGGGTTCCCCATCCTATAGCACTAGAGCCCAAAAAGAACAGAGATAACATCCAACTGCAAAAAGCAGCAGGGTTTCTCTCTGCCAGGGACAGGTGTATGAAGTCACAGAGAGTCTTTTAAAGGGCCAATGTATAAAATTTCATTTCCAGCCACTTACCCTGGGCTCCAGCAAAGAGGGGATCAGAGTTGACTAGAGACACTTCAGGAGAGAATGTGGATGGTGGTTTTGGAGAGAGAACTGGGAGAGCTGCCACCAGGACACCGGTGCTGAGTCACTCCCCATACTGCAGGAGGTATCCTGCTCAGGAAGACCACTCCGCTCCAAGTGGCACCAGCCAGAGGGGAAGCAATAGCCCTGCCCACAGAAATTACTCTAAACCACCCTGTGGTGCTTAAGCCTGACTACTGATTACAGAGTCACTAGATTAACAATGAAGGAGTCAGCCACAGACTATAGATCTCTGGTAGCCTTGACAGCTGCCTAAGGCCAGACTGGGTTACCATCTGACATCAGCACAGGTGAATCCAGAAAGAAAAAATGGTGCACCTGCACAACAGCATACAAGGTGTGGTGGGCAGAGTAACTCTCAGTCAGCCAGCTAGAGGGAAGGACCCACCAAAGAATGACCCAACAACAATCAAAACACAATTACAACTACAGAGATCATGTAAATGGCATAAAGGGCATCCCAAGAGCATCAAGTTCAGGAGATCAAAGAGACATCACCACTGAATCTCACAAGCCTCCTTCCACAGAAGTTCACACCACAAAGTCAGAAAGTCAAAACAGATCAATTTAAGAAGCAAAAGCAAAAAAGAAGAGTCTCACAAATAATGGGAAGACAAAGAAACAACCCCCAATCAAAAGGAAAGGGGAACTCCCCAGAAAGAAGACTAAATGAAATAGAGGCAAGTAAAATATCAGACATTGAGTTCAAAATAATGGTTTAACGAAGCTCAATGAGCTCAGTGAGAACAACAAGGAATTCTATGGACGCTACAGTGAACTTACTGGGAACTCCATCAGCATGAAAAGGGACACAGAAACTATCAAGAAGAGCCAGGAGGAAATGAAAAAAAAACAAAAAACAATTTCTCAATTGGAGAACACAGTGGAGGAATTAAAAGCAGGTTAGATGAAGCAAAAGACCAAATCAGCGAACTGGAGGACAAGCTAGAAAAAAATTCCCAGACAGCACAACAAAACAAAAAAAAGACTCAAAAAGAATGAAGAGGGTTAATGGAGCTGCAGGACAATATGAAGTATAATAATATCCATATCATAGGAATACCAGACAGGGAAGAGGAGCAAGGCAAAGGAAAGCTATTTGAAAAAGTAATGACAGAAAACTTCCCTAACTTGATAGACAAAAAGTCATGCAAGTCCATGAAGCACAGATGGTCCCAATCAAGATGTATCCAAAGAGACTTGCTCTAAGACACATAATAAAAATGACACAATTTAAAGACAAAGAGAGAATCTTAAAGGCAGCAAAGGAGAAACAGCTAGTAACACACAAGGGAGCCCAGATAAAGCTATAAGCTGATTACGAAACAGAAACACTACAAGCCAGAAGAAAATGGCAATAAATATTCCAAGTAATGAAAAGTAAAGGTTTGCAACCAAGACTACTGTACCCAGCAAGACCTCATTTAAAATGGAAGAAAAAATAAGGAGCTTCCTAGTCAAAAAAAAACAAACAGAAACAAACAAACCAAAAAATGCTAAAAGCGTTTTTTGCCAAACCAGCATGGCAAGAGATGCTAAAGGGGCTGCTTTAAGAAGCTGAAGAAAAAGAGAGATTGAGGAACACAACAACAAAGGAAAAAATGGTAATGAGTAAGTACCTATCAATATTAACCTTAACGTAAATGGGTTAAATGCTCCAATAAAAAGACATAGGGTAGCTGAATGGATAAGAAAACAGGACCCACATATATGCAGTCTGCAAGAGACCAACCTCAGAACAAAACATCTACACAGAATGAAACTGAATGGATGGAAAAAATATTCCAAGCAAACAGACCTGAAAAAAAGAGCTCGGGTAGCAATATTTATATCAGGCAAAATAGATTTCAAAACAAAGTCCACAAAAACAGATAAAGGAAGACGCAATATAATACTTAAGGGAACAATCCTTCAAGAAGATATAACCCTTGTAAACATATATGCACACCAAAAAGGAGCATGAAAATATATAAGGAAAATCTTGGAGGACTTCAAGAAAGATATTGACAGTAACACACTCATAGTAGGGGGTTTTAACTTCCACTCTCAACAATGGAAAACTCTTCCAAGCAAAGAATCAACAAGGATATTGTGGCATTGAATAACACTCTAGATCAAATGGACTTAACCGATGTATACAGAACATTTCACCCCAAAGAAGCAAAATATACATTCTTTCAAATACACATGGAACATTTTCAAAAATAGACCACGTGATAGGTCACTAAAAAAGCCTCAACAAATTCAAAAACATTGAAATCATATCAAGTATTTTCTCATATCACAATGGCTTGAAACTAGAAACCAACCTCAAGGAAAAACCTCAAAAATATTCATATTCATGGAGACTGAATAACATACTATTAAATAATGAATGCATTAACAATGAGATCAAGTAAGGAATCAAAAAGTTTCTGGAAACAAATGAAAATGAACACACAACAGTCCAAAATCTATGGGACATAGTGAAGGCATTCCTGATATGGAAATACATAGCAATACAGGACTGCCTAAAAAAGATAGCAAAATTTCAAATGAACAACCTAACCTTACATCTACAAGAACTAGAGGAACAACAACAAACAAAGCCCAGAGTGAATAGAAGGAAGAAAATAATCAAGATCAGAGCAGAATTAAATAACATACAGACTAAAAGAACAATTCAAAGGATCAATGTATCCAGGCCCTGATTCTTTGAAAAGTTAAACAAAATTGACAAGCCTTTAACCAGACTCATCAAGAAAAAAAAGGAGAGGATGCAAATAAAAAAAAATCAGAAACAAAAGACAATAAATTACAACTGATACCACGGAAATACAAAAGATTGTAAGAAATTACTACAAAGAACTATATGCCAAGAAATCTGACAATTTGGGTGAAATGGACAAATTTCTATAAACATATAATTTCAAAAACCTGAATCAAAAAGAAGCAGAAAGCCTGAATAGACTGATAACACCTACTGAAACTGAAGCTGTAATAAAAAAAAACTCCTGGCACACAAAAGCCCTGGACTGGACAGGTTCATAGGCAAATTTTACCAAACACTTAGATAAAAACTAACTCCTATCCTTCTCAACACATTCCAAAAGAGGGAGGACCCCCAGATTCTTTTTATGAGGCCAGTATTATCTCAATTTCAAAACCAGGGAAAGGCACAGCAAAGAAAGAAAACTACAGGCCGATATCGCTGATGAACATAGATGCTAAAATCCTCAACACAATGCTGGTAAACCAAATCCAGCAATACATTAAAAAGACTATACACCATTATCAAGTGGGATTCATCCCAGGGATGCAAGTATGGTGTAATATTTACAAACCAACAAATGTAATTTACCACATAAACAAAATGAAAGATAAAAATCACATGATTATATCAATAGATGCTGAAAAAGCATTTGATAAAGTACAGCATTATTTATGATAAAAACGCTCGGGAAAGTGGAAATAGAGGGAGCATACCTCAACATATAAAGGCTGTATATGAGAAACCTACAGCCAATATCACACTCAGTGGGCAAAAACTAAAAGCTTTCCCCCTAAGATAAGGAAGACGACAAGGATGTTCACTTTCACTGCTTTTATTCAACACTGTATTGGAAATTCTAGACACGGTGATCAGACAAGAAAAAGAAATAAAAGGCATCAATATTGGAAAAGAGGAACTAAAACTGTCATTATTTGCACATAACATGACAGTGTGCACAGAAGACACCATAGAAGTCATCAAAAACTACTTGACCTAATAAGTGAATTTTGCCAAATAGCAGGATACAAAGTCAATATTCAGAAATTGAAGGCATTTTTGTACACTAACAATGAAATATCAGGAACAGAAACTAGGAAAAAAATCCCATTTACTAGCAAAAATAAAAATAAAGTACCTAGGAATAAACTTAACCAAGGAGGTAAAAGATTTGTACTCGGAAAACTACAGAACACTGAAGAAAGAAATTAAGGAAGATATAAACAAATGGAAGTGCATACCATGTTCATGGATTAGAAGAATAAACATCATTAAAATGTCCATACTACCCAAAGAAATCTGTAGATTCAACATAATCCCTATTAAAATACTAATGATATATTTCACACATTTAGAACAAATATTTCAAAAATTTATATGGCACCTATAATGATCCTGAATGGCGACAGCAATCTTGAGAAAGAACAACAGAGTAGGAGGGATTACAATACCTGATATCAAACTATACTACAAGGCCACTATAACCAAAACAGTCAGGTACTGGCATAAGGACAGATGCATCAATCAAGGGAACAGAATAGAGAGCCCAGAGATAAACTCATGTCTCTATGGTCAATTAATATTTGACAAAGAGGACAGAAACATCAAACGGAGTAAAAATAGCCTCTTCAACAAATGGTGCTGGGAGATCTGGAATGGTACACACCAAAAAATGAAACTAGACCATCGACTTATACCATACATCAGAATAAACTTAAAATGGATAAAATACTTAAACATAAACTGTGACACCATAAAAGTCCTAGAGGAAAACATAGGCAGTAAAATTTCAGATATCTCACGCAGCAATATGTTTGCCCATACATCCTCTAGGACAAGGAAAATAAAGGAAAGAATAAACAAATGGGACTACATCAAATTAAAAAGTTTCTGCATAGCTAAAGAAAACATCATCAAAATGAAAAGGGGACCAACTGTATGGGAAAATATATTTGCCAATGATACCACAGACAAGGGTTTGATCTCCAAAATATATAAAGAACTCACATGGACTCCACTCCAGGAAGACAAACAACCCAGTTAAAAAATGGTCAAAGGAACCTGAACACACACTTCTCCAACGGGGATATGCAGAGGACTCAGAGACATATGAAAGGACACTCAGTATCACTGGTCATCAGAGAGATGCAAATTAAAACCACCTCACACTTGTCAAAATGGCCGTCATTAACAACAAGTGCTGGGGAGATTGTGGAGAAAAGGGAACTCTAGTACACTGTTGGTGGGAATGTAGACTGGTACAGCCACTGTGGAAAACAGTATGGAATTTCCTCAAAAAGCTAAAAATGGAACTTCCTTTTGATCCAGCAATTCCACTGCTGGGATTATACCCTAAGAATCCTGAAAATACCAATTCAAAAGAACCTATGCATCCCTATGTTCATAGCAGCATTATTTACAAGAGCCAAATGCTGGAAACAGCCTAAGTGCCCCTCAGTAGATGAGTAGATAAAGAAGATGTGGTACATTTACACAATGGAATAATACACAGAATTAAAAAAGAAAGAACTCCTATCTTTTGCGATAGCATGGATGGAGCTGTAGAATATTGTGCTAAGTGAAATAAGCCAGACATCAAAAGGCAAATACCATATGATTTCACCTATAACAGGCACCTAATGAACAGAATGAACAGATGAACAAAATAGAACCAGAGGCATGGAAACTGAACAAACTGACAGGGACCAGAGGGGAGGGGACAGGGGGATAAGGGAAGAAAGAAGGGGAAGGGCTTCATTAAAGAACAAGTATAAAAGACTCATGGACATGGGCAACAGGGTGGGGATTGACTGTGGGAGCAGGGGGAGGGCAGGACAGTGGAGAGCAACCAGGTAGAACTGGGACAACTATAATAGAACAACAATAAAAAAATAATAAATCCCAATGGAAAAAAAAGATTTCTGAGGAATATATCTTTGCCCAAAATGATTATATAGCTCTCTTCTCCATGACAGTTTCCATCAAAGAATCATCTGCTCCGACTTCAGTTCCCGAAACAACAATTCCTGTAATATTCCTGGAGATGACTCAAAGATGATGTTCATCTCTGTGACTCTTACTCCTATCACAGCAATCTAGGCATACTCATAGTTTTCCCTCAAGCTTGCATTCATTTCCCAAGAGGCTCCGCAACCCTTTTCTAAAACGGTGAAACAAACGTGAAGAGTCTTAAGTGATCTAAAGGCAACCTGGTTTGGGAAAGCCTTCGGAGAAGCTAATTTTGCATTCACAAAAGAGGTGGCGGCAGTCAGGTCCTGCCAGTGAGTGAATTTACAACATATATTCTTTCAGAATAAGATATGCAAATTAAATCAATTAAATCCTGGCTGTGCTTGGCCATTCTAATGTGCACACTCATCAACACATTAATTGAAACGGCACTGAAGGAGTCTTAAATTCAGAGTAATAAGTTGTGTCTGAGATAATCAACAGGCAATGCATTCATATTAGGGCTGAGTAGGAAGAGTCGATTCTAAATCATTCAAGAATTCAGCATTGCATGTGAAAGAGGCTAGTCATGTGGAGCTGGTAACCAAAAAAAGAACTCTGTTTTTCAATTATATTGGTAAGAGGCACAACTTGCTCAGAAGAATAGCTGTTTCCTCCCCCCACTCTGGACACTGAGCAGGCATGAGGGTGATGAAAAGCAGTAATTGAGATCTTGACTTAGCAAGAGCTCAAGAGAATAAAACTAGGCCAATTGCTAGAAGTCAAGTCAGACAATTCTCTACCAATCAGCAGTGAGTAGCTTAAGATGGAAACCTGGTTGTTATCCTGGATTCCTACCCTTCTAATGATCCCTTTCCACCAGCCAATCCATCACTAGATCCTACTTTTTCTGTCTCCTAATTATACTCATAATTCATCAGAGTTTCTCAGTCTCCATTGGCACCACCACCCTAGACCAAGCCATCACCATGTCTTCCCCAGACTATTGTAATTGCTTCCTTGTTGGTTTGCCTGATTCCACTTTTGTTTACTTCATCTATTCTCCTTGTAGACACCATGGTGACTTTTATAAATAGAAATCTGATCATGTTACTTCTGGCCTTAAAACCTCTCAAAGGTTTCCTATTGCACTTTGAGTAAAAGCCAAACTTTGCATCATGGTCTAATTGGCCGGGCATAATGGGCCCCCTCCCCAATCTCCCCACTCTCTTCTCCCCCAGTTCTCTCCCACTCCTACCACACTCCCTAATTATAGCCACATGGACCACCTTTCAGTTCCTCAAATAACAAGTTCTTTCCTCCCTCAGAGTATTTGCTATACTGTTCTCTCTACTTGGAACATTCTTCCCTACTTGCCCCAGCCTCATCCTTAACCTCTTTTTATGACTGGCTCCTTCTGATTTTATGGGTCTCATCCTAAATATGACCTCCTCAATAAGCCCTTCTCTTACCACCCTACCTAGAGAACACTCCTTTCCTAGTCCAAAGCCCAACACCATGCAGCACCACCTCCCCCAAAGGAAGTTTTATACCACCTTCTATGGTTTTCACAGTATCCTTTTTAGTTTATTTCAAGAGATTGAGAAACAGAAACCCCAGTTGTTACCCTGGTCATCTGAAGCCTGTCAATGCGGCTGCAGTAGCAGTGAGGGATTAAATACTCAGAGACCTGCTGCTGCTGGGATCCATTTCCTCTACCAGCAGGAACACTCCAAAAGGGAGAGCAGCTGCATGACTAGGACCCAGCTGGGCTGATTTGCCTTCAATCCAGTCAACAGGCAACACAATTAACCCTTACATTTAGTACCACTTGCTTTGCTGAGTACATTTTAACAAGTTTTAATGATCCAGAGAGCACTCTATCTACATACGCATAAGTTGATTGGTTGAGAACTTTGATTTTCTCACTGAAGACCTCCCTATTAATCTATAATTTATTAACCAATCAGCCAAAGATTTCAACACCCCAAATATGCTGTCACTAAGACTTTAGATACCCTCCTATCTGTTACTCTTCTGTTTCACTTCTTGGAATGACTTCTGGGTGCTGCTGCCTCAGGGTATCTGCCCCCAAAACCACTGTCATCCTCATCTTGCCTCATGTTCTGCACACACCCTTCAGCTTTGAACTCTGAATTATCCAAAGCTTCAACAGAATTGCCACAGTAGTCTTAACCAACTTCTCTACTTCTAATTCTGACTTCACCCATCTTGGCCCAATAAGGAGTTTAAATATGCCCAGTGAGGGCTTCACATTTTTCTCAGTTGATTTGGCTAACCCACTTAGTTAGATCCATCTTCTGAAAACACACTCATTTTTGCAAATATGCTTGAGACTGTGATACAAGAGAGGTACATATAATGGATATCACTTCTCTACCAGACATAGTCCATCAAATTGCTAATTTAGTATAGTTGTTTTTAAATGTATTTTTTAAAGCAGAATCTTATCTTTTTTTACCTTTTTTGGGGTTAAAGGAGAGAAACATGGTGGGGGGGTTAATAACTTCTTATCACCATTGCCATATCCTGATAAAAAGATATATTCTTCATACTAATCTACTAGTTTAGATAATAAGCATCATTCTAGAAGCAAATCAGAAACTCACAGAATCAACCAAAAATTCAAGAAGGATTGGAAAATGTTCAGGAAACATGGGACACTGGGAAGCTGTGCTACAATGTTTTGGCCAGTTGCTATTGCTATAAACCCCAAAAGACAATTATGCTTACTGTTGCTGCACCCTACGTGAATACTAACATACCTTTCTTCTTTGTGCCCTTAGACAAGATTGCAAGTCTTTAGAGAATATGATGAGCTGAGCCAGCTCCTGTGCACATGCTCTAGCAGCCAGGTAGCAAGGAAACAGGGAAGCTGACCCCAGTTGACTTCCCAGCCCCTACCCCTGGGGATGTTGCCTGCTGATGGTTTACACATGAGTCCCTCCTGAGGAATCACTTTCCACTGGGAGGAGCTGCCTCCCCCAAGGGTACACCCTCTACTGGGGGCCATCTGCATTCGATGGCTGACTGACATGGGGACACAAATACTGGTCCCTGTGCCTCAATTTGGGACATCTCTGAAGGGCCACCTCAGACTCAGAACACCAGGGGTGGTGGCTGGTATCTCTAATGGGAACTATTTTACACCACAGTTCAAGGTCATCCTCTCCCAGTCCTTCTTTCCTCACTCCCTTGCAGGTGTTGTTCCTAAAGCACTCTCCAGTGAACCACCTACAAGCAAATGTCTATCTCAACAACTGTCTTCAAACTGTGACAGCTGCCTTCAGCTTTCCAAAAAGGAAAGTCTGTCATAAAGAAGATAGGGCTTGGATACTGGAAACAAAATAAAATGTCATATGTTCACTACATACCCAAATACTTTTCAATGGTAGTTAGATTAGACACTGCCATTAGCAGATAGTTTGCAATTTATAGTTTTATTTTTAAATCCTAGAAAATTCCTATTAGGTCAGGTAAATTTCCTTATCCCACTCATCCCTTCCCCATTCTTCCTACTGTATCTCACTTTTGTTAATATCTACATCTATATATTTCTATATCTCTCTATGGATTTATTTCTACCTCTAAAGATGATAGGGATAGAGATGGAGATGAATAGGGGGAGTGAGAAGGAGATACAGGTACAAGTACAGGTACAGATACAGATACAGATCCAGATACAGATACAGATGAGAGATACCAGAAGAAATTTTACTTCTGTCTGCCCTCATGTTCTCCCTTTCTGGAACTTATTCTTCCTTTCTATTTCTGCTGGTATAAATCCTACTATTCTTATTTATAAAACTAATCCCTCACTTTTGAAAAGCACTTGAGTAGTTCAAAGTGCTATAATATACTTTAACCAATTTGATGTCACACAATTACCATGAAGAAAGCAGAGGAGGTGTTCTTATTCCCAATTTGCTCATGAGTGAGACCTGTCCTGGAGATGTGAGACATTCATCCAGGTTCGTTTTTCTGTCATGTGCTTTGAGAATCACCAGACGCACTTTGACTCTTTTCTAAACTACTGTAGTGATTATAGTTTGCACATTAAACTGGATTCAGAGCATCGGGTATTGTTCTCCTGGCATTCCTTGCATGGATGTATTTCGTTTCTGTCCAACACTCCCATCTTCCAACCTGCCCCCATTCTACTCCAGGCTTCCTGGAGAGCAGGGCCCACCTTTACTCCTAGTACAGCACCCAGAATGGTATAAATTCAGAGATCCTCTCCTGGCTTTAGGTCTTCCTTGCTGGTTTACCTAAAACAAGTTTAATTTTTCTGAACCTTAGATTCTTCATCTATAAAATGATGAATGCGTACTTTGCAAAGTTATTGTGAAAATTAAATGAACTAAGGCATTTGGGAAAACTTACATCTGATTGGCTGAGCACCAATAGAATAACTCACTTTACTCAGATGTCTACCCTCACCCATGATGAAGCCATGGAGGAGGATAGTTTGTAATATAATCATGACTGCAGGTTGTCTCTTTTGCGTGTATGGAGAGGGATAATTTCTTAGAGAAACAGCAGCCCATAAGCAGAATACTAGAATAACCTTGGATATTAAAATGACTGCTTTGTACTCAATTGTCTGGCTTCTCCCAAGCTTCTTAACAATGAGCATCTCCATTTACGCTTTATGACAATTCATCCATAAAAAGATGTGAACTCTATAACAGTGTTGTAGTCGCAGGGGTACACAGTTCAGTTCTCCTTTCCAAGAGGCTCTGCCACCTCAAAGAGATGTTTACACACTCATGTTTATTGCAACATTTTGCACAGTAGCCAAAGGTAGAATCAAGCTAAGTGTCCATCAACAGATAAATGGATCAAAAAATGTGGTATAAATATACAATAGAATATTATTCATCCTGAAAAAAGGATGAAATTCTGACAAATGTTCAAACATGGATGAACCTTAAGGACAGTGTGCTAAAGTAAAATAATTCAGTCACAAAAAAGACAAATCACTGCATGATTTCACTTACATGAGGTACCTAAAATAGTCAAACTTTTAGAAACAGAAAATAAAATGGTGGATGTCAGGAGGAAAGGGGGTACTTGTTCAATATATATCAAATTTCTATTTTGCAAGATGAGAAAGTTCTAGAACTCCTAAGTACAATAATATGAACAGAAGTGTTACTGTATACTTAAAAATGGTTAAGATGGTAAATGTTATCTAATGTGTTTTTTACACAGAGAGACAAAGAGGAAAGACAGCTGGTAACTTCCACCTGTGGGTATCATCTGACTGCTTAAGTCTTCATCAAAGTACCCTGATCCCAGTCACACCCCAGCCAATGACAGGCACCATAATGGCACAGGACTCACTAACACAAGACCCAGTGTCAGAGCACCACAATGGCATAGGTAATCTTTTTACCAGTACTCCCTTTGGGCTGACCAAGACTCTCTCAGAGCTGTCCTGCACCCTGGAACTCTTCCTCCTTCTCTTTACCTTTCACAGGTGTCAGCCTGACTTCAGGATCTGAAGCCTTTCCCTGCCTGTTCTTCTTCCCTTCCTCTTATCTTTCATAGGAAATATCTCCAATAAATCTCTTTCTCTTCTACCTCTGTCTTGTCATCTGCTTCCCGAAAAACCTACCTGTCATAAAGTCACTAAAGCTACACACACAAACAATTCTCCCATACACCCCAAGAGAAAAGGTGTGCACGTGTGTGCATACTCATGGTTCAGAACCCCATAGAAAAACCCCTCCGAAGGCTGACAGTGACTCCCCCTCGACACACAGCTTCATCTTTCCTCTATTCCCATTGCATCTTAGCACTTCCATTCACACTTAGCACTTGTTTAACAAGTCCATGATGCCACTGTGAATATGTTCCATGAAGGCTAAGGATTTAATCTTATTTATTTCTGTATTATGAGCACCTGTCAGGATTCCTGGCAGATAGGACACATTCAAGAAATGTTTAAGGAAGGAAAGAAGAAAGGGCAGGAGGGAGAGAGTGAAGGGGGAAAGTTTAAAGACAGGGACCATTCAAAACTGCTCACCCACAGGCATGTATACAGTAGTCTGCACCTTCCTGTGATCCACTCAACAGTTAACAAATATATATTTAGTGCCTACTGTGTGCCATATGGAGAGAGGCTATCACCACATGACACGAGTCTGTGGTCGCTGTCCTAAGCACTGAAACACAGGGGAATTTGATTGTACTATAATCAGCTGGTGTCCCTGTTTCCCCCAGCATTATTCGGTCAACAAAGCATCATGTGCTCACTGTGGATTTTAACATATGTGAGGAAAGGTAAACGTCACTGCTCAGCAAAATGGACAGTGATGTCACTGATGGTTCCTCCAAGAAGGTACGTAGAAACATTTCACTTAATAAGCCATTAGTCATTTTCAGGTTTAGCCTAAGGTTTCTCTTCACTAATTATGTTGACCTTTCTTGAGGCAAAGATTTACACTGTGAATATATTATCTGTTTCAAGAATCATTGGTTTAGAGATGTAATGATGTCATGGTGCCTGGGGAGGTTTGCAGACGTGGCGACATGAGCATTACTTCCATTTGGAAGATTTTACCACACTTAAGTCATTTAAGGCCTTAAAAATAAATTGTCCCTATGATAATAAAATCATGGCTTTCTTCAAGAGCAAATACAACTAAATATAGCTGAATTTAAGCCCAATCTTTAAAATTTGCGTTGCTGACTCATCTTTGCTTTAGGTGGATTTCTAAGTTCCAGAGTGAAGTGACCAGTAAGTGATGGAGATTGCTTCAGTTCGGTGTCCCTTAGCAACCATAATTTCACTTTCCTGTTGCCATAACAACCATAGCCGAACATCAAGGTCATCAAATCCACTGAGACTCTCTCAGGAAGCTCAGTCTCTCACGCTCTCCAGGTTTCTCTTCTCTGTTTGCTTTCACAGGAAATGTATTACGGAAAATGATCTTTGCTTCTCCCTTCCTCCACTCTGCATTACTCTAGGAAGCAATCTATTTAAATAAACAAAATAATCCATAATAAAAGAGATGCAAAGACCCCCACCTCTAGATTGAAAGAACCACTGTCATCAAACATTACAATCGTGCTGTATCTTCAAATGGTCGTTTAAAAAGAATGGAGAGACAACATAGCAGGAGGAAGGATTTTGTAATTCTGAAAGTCTTGGGTTCTGGTGACATTTGTCACAATCTTCAGGCTCACGTAGGTCCTCTAGCTTATAATTTCTGGAAAAGAGGGAGAGGCTCAACTTGACAGTCTCCAAAGCCCCTTGTATAGCTCTTACATTTTGTAAATCCACATTTCAGTGCATCACATTTTGCACTTGTAAGTGGTAAACTGAAGTTAGTCCCAGCAGGCTTGTCTAGCTCCCATGAAAAAATCAGCTTCGTGGAACAAAGGCAAAATACCCCTCTCAACATAAGCTTGTGTGCTCGTTCCTATGTGCACAGGGTAGAGATGGCACTTCAGATTGTTGAATCACTGCAAATAATTATGCAGCAGGGAGGCTTCCTTTTTTCTGTGTTCTCTTAAGAATTATAAATAGTTGACATTAAAAGTGACTTTTTGCCTCAGCTCTCACCCAAAATCAGAGAAATTAGCTAGATATTAGCACTTGGAGATAGTGTAGTTTTGTAGCTTTACTAAGGCAGACAAATAAATCTCCAAGCAAAATTGATTGCATTTTGGGGGAAAGGAGGGTCTATTTACTTAGGCTCCTGCAAAAATAAGGGATCCTGAGCACATTCCTGGCAAACACCGTTGGCCAAGCTTTCCAACCATTACTGTCGGCTGCAACCATCTTCCGAAAGTCTGCACTGTCATTCACACAGTGTAGGTTTGAATGTGTGTCAGATAAATTTGATTTTAGGACATATGCATATGCTCCCTTAATGAACTGGAGACCTCATCATTTTCCTCTTACTTTTTATTAATTTTTTGTTGGAAAAAGATTTCATTAGTTCAAAATACTTCTTATGATATTTTGTCCTTTTCTATGTGCCAAAATGTTTATAACATTGTTACAAGGTCTTTCTTTTCTTTTCTTCCAAAATGCAGTGATAGCAGGGATTGATTTTTGAAATTACCACCTGCCCCCTTGCTAGTTCATCCAGTCCATACTGACATCAGGCTCTTACTGCTTGTGGCCTTATCCCCGGCCAGTGTGCAAACCTCCAGAACCTGCCCAGGGGAAATGGGGCACCAAGGATGCCACTGACATCGTTGACAATTTTTACTTTGGGGTAAGGAAAAACAGTGTAATAAAGAACAGGCTGTTTCCTGGTTGCCCTGGTTTTACCAGTGCTTCCTCAGGAGGAGAAATAATCTCTATTAGCAAAGGAAGCAGGACACCTGGAAACTAGTCACTAACTTCCTCCTGCCGGCAGAGGCCTGAGTAGTGTGTTCCCGGGAACTGGAAGAAGATGACAGATACAGAGCAAATGATAAATTCCTTATAAAAATGCTAATTACAAACCAGTGCCTGGCACACAGTGGGCACTTAATAAATATCTTCAGAATGAATGCATGAATCCAATGTCAGTAATTAGCATGTGATGTGTGCAGATAGAATAAAGCAGCAACATTGAAGAATTTAATTCATCTACTCATGGATGATCCACATAATTCTACGTCATATTTATAATGTAATCAGCATTTTTGCTTTTTAGTTCTCTGTCGAATTCTCTCAGTGGCATTCACAATACCCCTAAGAGAAGAAAATTTTCCTACTTCCATTTTATAGGTGAAGAAACTGAGATGGACATTAAATAACTAACTGGAAATCAAACAGCTAAATAGCTACCCAACTGGGGCTCTAGTTTTCCTGACTCCAGCCCAGTGGATTTACCCTAAGGTGGAAGTTTTTCTACAAAGTGGGTGAATTTGGAATTAGAATTCCTTCCCTATAGAACACAGTTAAGGCAAAAAAAAAAAAAAATGAACAAAGGCAGTTAGGATTCCTGGCCGCAGGCAAAATAAACCAAGAGTGACCACCTTTAGCCAGAAGAATTAATTGGAAACATGTTAATGGCTCCTACAATGGGTGGTTGGAAATAGGAGTTGAGAATAGCAAAGGCTATGGGGCTGATTTGCTGGAAGCAGAAAGCACAGCAACTCTCTCTCTTCAGAGCAGTCTGGTCAGACATTGCACGGGATGCACTCTTGTCACTGCCATTGCCATCAATGTCCATGAATTCCTTCAAATATTTTCTTTATGCTCATTTCACTGCTTCAAGGCTAAAGTCTCAGGAAAGAATGTCTGGTTGGTTGAAATTCTGGCTCTTTCAGAGAGCAGATAGAGGAGGAATATGCTTTCCTTGCCCCACAGTTTCCATCAGATTCTGTAGTAGAAAATGAAGGATTACTGATCCAAATGAAGGTCAAATATTTGCCATTCCAGATTATAGATAAATATATTATCCATAGAATTTTATGAGCAAGTTAAGGCCCCAAATATAAAGAACTAGGCCACCTCCTATCACTTGGAGGCTTCTTAGTGTCCCTGAGAAACATAGTGAAGACAGAAGCTATTAGGACACAGACTCTGAGAACACTTGGCTGACTTTGAGATATGCTCTGACATCATGGAAGAAGACACCTTCAGTTCTGCTTAACAGGGAACATTTCTGCAAAGGCTGGTGCTGGTTAGCCCTGCTCTACAATGCACTGTATTTCCTCACTAGCCTCCCACTTCCATGGACTCCTCCATAGTAAGTCACTGCTCACATTGTTATGGAAAAATGAAACGACCAGACACCGAGGGGTTAGGAGCACGATCTTTATTTACGTGCACTGGCCCAGAGGAGACAAACTCCAAATTCTGAGCCCAGAACCATAGCCCCGCACTCCTTTTATGTTGGGCCAAACGGGAAGGGTCTCGGGAGGCGCAGTATAGATTTGGCACGGAGGGGCTTACAGAGGTGGGAGAGAAGCATTTACAGCATTAGTCAGGGCAGATAGAGTCTCAACACCTGCAGCAGGGCAGATAACATTTCATTTCATCTTTGGTATAAGCCTTGATTCCCTCTACAACATCTCCTAGAAAGTGGGATTCTTTTTAGGAGAGAAGAAGAGAGTAAGCCAACACAGATGATTTTGCCTTTAATTTGGAGTTTGCCACTGTGGGCCTCACCTGGTGATCTTCTGAACCCTTCAGGCCAATTAGCTCTTCTTTCTAAAGCTGTTTCTACTTCTTAGCTTCGTGGATACTTATCAGTCTTAGAGGTATGTTGACACCACAGAGAATAGCAGCTAGTTTTGTCTATCCAGCCCCCTTTCTACTTTCTTCCAGACATTGCCTCTGAGTTCTGGAAGGAGAAACAACACCTCTTCTATCTTAGATTACATGGTTCTGGTGTGGTTGACCACACCATCCCTTGACCTGGGGTGAGTAGGACCAAAGCCTGGACAAATCTTTCCTCCTGGCAATAATGATTTGTTCAGGAAATGTGTGTGCTATTCAAGTTGGACCAATGATACTCAAGTCTGGGACTTCTGATGAAAGAATCAAGAAAAAGAAGCTTTTATTAGTCTGAAATGACTTAATTGTGAGGATATCATCCTGCAGCCAGCCAGTGATAGTCTATTCACCATAAGGTAACAGATTAGCCTAAGCAGGAAATGAGAAGCAGAGCTGAGAGATGGAGACAAGAGATTTGATTCTTACTGGGTACTTAGATGCAGTCCTTCCTGCATCCATTCCTGCATCTTAACCTGAATTTTCAGTTATGTGAGTCGATAATTCCCTTTCCATGATTAAGTCCCTTTGAATTGTATTTTTTTTCCTTCATGTTTATTCTTCACAGTATAAGAATGGCAAAGCCATCCATTCACTCAGCAAATTATTGAGGGTCAGACTCTCTAATAGGTTCTGAGGATATGTAGTGTATAAAACAGACATGAACTTGACAGTCTGGGAGCGGAGAGAGACATTAGTCAAGGGGACACACAGATAAATATGTTTTGAGAAATTATGATGAATGCTGAGGAGGATATAGAGCACTACAACACTGGACACAAAAGAGATTATGAAATGTGCACAGGTGAAAAACACTGTAGATATTAGAGAGCAATAAAGGGTCATCTCCAATAAAGACTAAGCGAAGTGAGGCATATCAAACCAGCAAGATAAGGCAGTTTTACCTTAAATTTATTTATAGTATCCCTCTTTTTTAAAAATTGTGGTGAGAACACTTATCGTGAGATCTACCTTCCAAATATATTTTTAAGAATAGAATATAGTATTGTTAACTGAAGGCATGATGCATGGCAAATCTCTAGAAATTATTCATTTTACATAACTGAAATTTTATACCTTTTGAAATGAAACTTCCCATTTCCCTTTTCCCCCAAGCCCTTGGTAACAACCATTCTATTCTGAGTTTCTATGAATTTGATGATTGTAGATACCTCATGTAAATGGAATTATTAAATACCTGTCCTTTTGTGATTGACTTATTTCATTTAGCACAATATCCTCCAGATTCATAACTCACATATGGCAGGATTACCTTTTTTAAGGCTAGGCCCTAAAGAAGGCAAACAGAAAACCATAAAACACCCTCATTGTCCTTAAGGGGCTCACAGTGTTGATACAGATGAAACAATGAGTAGTCAGTTTATCAAGGGCATGATTGTGTGAAACAGACAAACCATGTTCAAGGCCAGTGATTCTCAGTGGACCAGGAGATGCTTAATATTTGAAAAGGATTAAATACCACAAAAACATAAGGCTTTACTAAACAAGTTTATAGCTGATACATATACACAGAAAACAGTTAAAAGTATTAAGGGAACATGGGTTTTTAAAGGTGTAGAAATTCTTTATCTAGAGGACAGGTTCAGGACAGGTGCAGCAGCTGTGGAAAGAAGCACTTTTTTGGCAGGAGGGCTTGAAGCAGATGGTCCAGGACTCAAATCCTACCACTGGAACACACTAGCTGCAAGGATTGTGACTCAGGGCCATGTGGCTTCACTTTTCTGATTGATACACCTCTTTTAAACAATAGAGATAATAATACTGCCTACTTTACTTTTGATTTTTTTTATTATTGTTTATGCTGTTACACTTGTCCCAATCCTTCTTTCCCCCCCCAACCCCCCACCCTCCCACCCAGCCTGCCCCGCACCTCCATAGCCAGTCCCCACACTATTGTCCATGTCCATGGGTCCTTCATATATATGTTCTTTGGCTAACCCTTCACTGTCTTTCAAACAGTCCCCTATCTTTCTCCTCCCCTCTTACAGCTGTCAGTCTTTTCCATGACTCTATGCCTCTGGTTTTATTTTGCTCAGTAGTTTCTTTTGTTCATTAGATTCCTCTTATAAGTGAGAATATATGATATTCACCTTTCACTGACTGCTTATTTCACTTAGCATAATGGTCTCCAGTTCCATCCATGATGTCGCAAATGGTAGAAATTCCTTCTTTTTTCTGCTATATAATATTCCTTTTTCTGCTGTGTAAATGTATCACATCTTCTTTATCTACTCATCTACTGATGGGCACTTAGGCTATTTCCAACTCTTGGCTATTGTAAAGAGTGCTGCTATGAACATTGGGGTACATGAGGTCTTTCAAATTGGTGTTTCAGGATTCATGGGGTATATCCCCAGCAGTGGAATCTCTGGGTGAAAACGTAGTTCCATTTTTAATTTTTTGAGGAAATTCCATACTGTTTTCTACAGTGGCATTCCCACCAACAGTGCATTAGGGTTCCCTTTTCTCTACATCCTCATCAGCCCTTGCTGTTTGTTGATATATTAATGATAGCCAGTTTGGCAAGTGTGAGGTGATATCTCATTGTGGTTTTAATTTGCATCTCTCTGATGGCTAGTGATGTTGAGCATTTTTTCATATGTCTATGAGCCACCTATATGTCCCCCTTGGAGAAATGTCTATTCAGATCCCTTGCCCATTTTTTAAAATATTTTATTTTTTATTTAATCTTTATTGTATTTTTCCATTACCATTTAGTCCCTTTACACACCTCTCCGTCCTGCAATCACCACACTGTTGTCCATGCCCTTGAGTCCTTTTCCCTTTTTCTCAATCCCTCCATCCCCTAATCTCCACCCCCACCCCAGCTGTCATCTTGCTCTCCATCTATGCGTCTGTCCCCATTTTCCTTGTTAGTTCAGTCTGTTCATTAGATTCCACATATGAGTGAAATAATATGGTATTTGTCTTTCTCTGACTGGCTTGTTTCACTCAGATAATGTTCTCCAGGTCCAACCATGCTGTTGCAAAGGGTAAATTTTCTTCTTTTTTATGGCCAAATAGTATTCCATTGTGTAAATATCCCATAGGTGTTTTATCCACTCATCTACTGGTGGATGCTTGGGCTGCTTCCATATATTGGCAATTGTAAATAACACTGCAATGAACATAGGGGTGCTTCTCTTTTTTCGAATTAGTATTTTTGGTTTGTTTGGATATATTTCTAGAAGTGGGATAGATGGGTGGAAAGGAAGATCCACAGTGGCTGCATTCCCACCAATACTGCAAAAGAGTAACTCTTTCTCCACATCCTCACCAGCACTTGCTGTTTATTGATTTATTGATGCTAGTCATCCTGACAGGTATGAGATGATATCTCATTGTGGTTTTAAATTGCATTTCTGTAAAAAACAAACTGACAGTAACCAGGGGGGAGGGGTCATCAAGGAACATGCATAAAGGACCCACTGACAACGCCAAATAGGGGAAGGATTGGGGGTGGGAGGTGGGGATGGGTGGGACTGGGGAAAGTGGTGGAGGGTAAATGAAAGGAAAAAAAAAGAAAAACAATAATTTTCATTTCTCTGAGGATTAATGACATTGAGAATCTTTTCATATGTCTATTGATCGCCTCCTCTTTGGAGAAGTGTCTGTTCAGGCCCTTTGCCCATTTTTAATTGGATTTTTTTTGGTGTTGAGTTTTGTAAGTTCTTTATAAATTTTGGATTATTAACCCTTTATAAGATGTATTGGTGAATATGTTCTCCTATTCTGTGAGTTGTCTTTTTATTTTCTTGATGATATCCTTTGCTGCGCAAAAACTTTTTAGTTTGACATAGTCCTATTTATTTATTTTTCTTTTGTTTTCCTTGCCTGGGGTGATATATCCGATAAAATATTGCTGTGAGCAATGTGCAAGATTTTGCTGCCTGTTTTCTTCTATGATTTTTATAGTTTTGGCTTTAACATTTAAGTCTTTGATCCATTTTGAATTTATTCTTGCATGTGGCATGAGAAGGTGGTTTAGTTTCACTTTTTTCTGCATGTATCTGTCCAATTTGCTCAACACCTATTATTAAATAAACTATCTTTAGCCCATTGCATGTGCTTGCTTCCTCTGTCAAATATTAATTGACTATAAAGCTGTGGGTTTATTTCTGAGCTCTCTATTCTATTTCATTGAACTATGTGTCTGTTTTTATGCTCGTAACATGGTGTTTTGATTAGTAGGCTGTGCAGTATAGTTTGATATTAGGTAGTATGATTCCTCCAACTTTCTTCTTCTTTGTCAGGATTGCTGAGGCTATGCGGGGTCTGTTGTGGTTCCATATAAATTTCTGAAATATTTGTTCTAGCTCTGTGAGATACATCATTGGAACCCTGATAGGAATTGCATTGAAGCTATAGATCACTTTGGGTAGTAAGTAAATTTTAATGATGTTAATTGTTCCTATCTTTGAACACAGTATGTGCTTCCATTTATTTGCATCTTCTTCAGTTTCTTTCTACAGTGTCTTATAATTTTCTGAGTACAGGTCTTTTACATCCTTGTTTAGGTTTGTTCCTAGGTATTTTATTCTTTTGTAGCACTTGTGAATGGGATTGTTTTCTTAATTTCCATTTCTGTTAGTTTGCTATTGGCATATAAAAATGCAATTGATTTCTGGTTATTAATTTTGTATCCTGCTACTTTGCTGAATTCATTTATCAGTTCTAGTAGTTTCTTGGTAGAATCTTTAGGGTTCTCTATGTACAGTATCATGGCATATGTATATAATGACAGTTTTGTTTCTTCCTTTCCAATTTGGATGCCTTTTATTTCTTCTTGTCTGATTGTTGTGGCTAAGACTTCCAGCACTATGTTGAATAAGAGAGGTGAAAGCAGACACCCCTGTCTTGTTCCTGATCCTAAAGGGAATGTTTGTAGTTTTTGCCCATTGAGTATGATGCTGACAGTGGGTTTGTCATATATGGCCTTTATTGTGTTTAGGTATGTTCCCTCTAATCCCACTTTGTTGAGATTGAGATGTTTTTATCATAAATGTATGCTGGATTTTATCAAATGCTTTTCCTGTATCTATTGATATGATCATGTAGTTTTTATCCTTCATTTTGTTTATGTGGTGAATCACATTTATTGATTTGTGAATGTTGTACCAACCCTGCAATCCCAAAATAAATCCCATTTGCTCATTCTGTATGACCTTTTTTTTTTTAAGAGGGAAAAATAGCCATTTATTATCCTACAAGTAGAATCTTTGGATAGTTTTATGGAGAAAATAGATTTGGATCATAGAGAATATCTGAACCATGGAGTTGTGACTCAACCATATGTTTAAAGGTGGCCCACGGAATCCTGAATTTATGACTTAGAAATTTTATGCACACTACTCTTATTTTTCCTCTTATCAGACTGGGAAGATTTTATTTTATTTTTTCATTTTTGTATTTTTGTATATCTTACTGAGTATGCTATTACAGTTGTCCCATTCCCCCCTCCCCATATCCTCTCTGCCTTACACCCCATTTCATCATCCCCACACCTCTTAGTCCATGTCCATGGGCTGCACACACCTGTTCTTTGGCTTCTTAATTTCTCACACTACTCCCAGCCTCCCCTTGACCACTTTTTTTTTGTTGTTTATTTGGTTTTTGTTTTTGTCAACATTTCCCTGCCACCACTTTCCCCAGCCCCACCTACCCCTACCTTTATGATCTTTTTGATGCATTGTTCTATTCAGTTTGCTAACATTTTGTTGAGGATTTTAGCATCTATGTTCATCAGGAGTATTGGCCTGAAATTTTCTTCTTTCGTAGTGTATTTATATCATTTTGGAATTAGGATACTTCTGGCCTTGTAAAATTAGTTCGGGAGACCTCCCTTCTCTTGAATTTCATGAAACAATTTGAGAAGGAGAGGCGTAGGCTCGTCTCAGAATATTTGGTAAATTCACCTGTGAAACCATCACAGGTATTTATTTGTTTTTTGGGAGTTTTTTTATTGCTGCTTCAATTTCAATAGGTGTAGTCAGTCTATTCAGATTCTCTGATTCTTCCTGACTTAGTTTTGGAAGATTGTATGTTTCTAGGAAATTATCCATTTTCATCCTGTTTGTACAGTTTGTTGGCATACAGTTGTTCATAATATTTTCTTATAATCTTTTGTACTTCTTTGGTGTATGTTATTATTTCTCCTTTTTTGTTTCTGATTTTATTTATTTGTGTTCTCTCTTTTTTTCTTGATAAATATAGTTTAAGGTTTGTCAATCTTGTTTATATTTTCTTTTTTGGGGGGGGGGTATATTTTATTGATTATGCCATTACAGTTGTCTCATTTTATTCTCCCCTTTATCCCCTCTGCCCTGCACCCCATCCCATCATCCCCACACCTCTTAGTTCATGATTATGGGTTGTACATATCAGTTCCTTGACTTCTCAATTTCCTATACTATTCTTAGCCTCCCACTGTCTGGGTTTTTTATATTTTGGTCAACATTTTCCTGCCACCACTTTCCCCAGCCCAGCCTCTCCCCATCCCCACAATCCTTCCCCCATTTGGCTTTATTGATGGGTCCTTCATGAATGTTCCTTGAAGATCCTTCCCCTCCCTTTCTCCTGTTATACCCCTCCCTCCTCACCTCTGGCTACTGTCAGTTTGTTTTTTATTTTAATGTTGCTGATTATATTTTGCTTGCTTGTTTATTTTGTTGATTAGGTTCCACTTATAGGTGAGATCGTGTGGTATCTGTCTTTCACCACCTGCCTTAGTCCATTTAGCATAATGCTCTCCATTTCCATCCCTGCTGTCATGAAGGGTAGTAACTCTTACTTTCTGCTGCATAGTATTCCATTGTGTAAATGTACCATAGTTTTTTGATCCACTCATTTACTGTTGGGTACATAGGTTGCTTCCAATTCTTCTCTATTATAAATTATGCTGCTCTGAACATTAGTGTGCACATGTTCCTTTGAATGGGTGTTTCAGGATTCTTAGGGTATAATCCTAGCAGTGGAATTGCTGGGTCAAAAGGCAGTTCCATATTTAGTTTTTTGAGGAAATTCCAAACTGATTTCCACAGCGGCTGCACCAGTCTGCAGTCCCACCAACAGTGCACTAGGGTTCCCTTTTCTCCACATCCTCACCAGCACTTGTTTGTTGATTTGTTTATGATGACCATTCTGACCTGTGTGAAGGGGTACCTTGTTGTGGTTTTAATTTGCATCTCTCTGATGGCTAGTGATGCTGAGCATCCTTTCATATGTCTCTGGGCCCTGCATATGTCCTCCATGGAGAAGTGTCTGTTCAGGTCCTTTGCCCATTTTTTAATTGGATTATATGTCTTCCTGGGGTGGAGTTGTATGAGTTCTTTATGTATTTTGGAGATAATATCCTTGTCCAAGGTATCATCAGCAAATATATTTTCCCCATTATTGTTGGTTCCCTTTCCTTTTGCTGATGTATTCTTTAGGCGTGCAGAAGCTTCTTATTTTGATGAAGTCTCATTTGTTTATTCTTTCCTTTATGTCCTTTGCTCTAAGGGACATATCGGTGAAAATATTACTGGGTAGAATATCTGAGATTTTCCTGCCCATGTTCTCCTCTAGGACTCTTATGGAACCATGACTTATATTTAAGTCTTTTATCCATCTTGAGTTTATATTTGTGTGTGGTATAGCTTGCTGGTGGAATTTCATTGTTTTGGATGTAGCTGTCCAGATCTTCCAACACAATTTGTTGAAGAGGCTATTTTTACTCCATTTTATGCTTTTCCCACCTTTGTTGAATATTATTTGACCATGGAGGCATAAATTTATTTCTGGACTCTCTATTCTGTTCCATTGTTCTATGTGTCTGTTCTTATGCCAGTACCAGACTGTTTTGATTGCAGTGGCCTTATAATATGGTTTGATGTCAGGTATTGTGATCCCTCCTATTTTGTTCTTCGTTCTCAAAATTGCTGCAGCTATTTGAGGGCATTTATGATTCTGTATATATTTTTGAAATGTTTGTTCTCTATCTCTGAAATATGTCATTGATATTTTAATAGGAATTGCATTGAATCTATAAATTGCTTTGGGCAGTATGGACATTTTGATTGTATTAATTCTTCTAATCCACGAACAGGGTATATGCTTCCATTATTTGTGTCTTCCTTAATTGCTTCCTTCACTGTTGTGTAGTTTTCTGAGTATGGGTCTTTAACCTCCTTTGTTAAGTTTACTCCCAAGTAATTTATTTTTCTTGTTGCTATAGTAAACAGGATTTTTTCCAGATTTCTGCTTCTGATATTTTATTGTTGGCATATAAAATTGTGTTTTATCTTTGAATATTGACTTTATATCCTGCTGTTTTGCCAAATTCACTTATTAAGTTGAGTAGTTTTTTTGGTGGAGTCTCTCAGGTTTTCTATTTCTCAGGTGCACTATCAGGTCATCTACAAACAATGACAGTTTTACTTCCTCCTTTCCAATTTAGATGCCTTTTAGTTCTTTTTCTTTTCTGATGGCTGTGGCTAGGACTTCCAATACAATGTTGAACAGAAGTGGTGAAAACCAACACTATTGTCTTGTTCCCAATTTTATGGGAAAGCTTTTAGTTTTTGTCCATTCAGTATAATGTTGGATGTAAGTTTTTCACATATAGCCTTTATTATGTTGACGTATGCCCCCTTTATTCCGATCTTGTTGAGCGTTTTTATCATAAACAGTGCTGTATCTTATCAAATGCCTTTTCCACATCTATTAATATGATCATGTAATTTTTGTATTTCCTTTTGTTTATGAGATGTATTACATTTATTGATTTACAAATATTGTACCATCCTTGCATCCCTGGGATGAATCCCACTTGATCATGGTGGATGATCTTTTTAATGTATTGCTGGATGCAGTTTGCCAATATATTGTTGAGGATTTTAGTATCTGTGTTCATCAGTGATACTGGCCTGTAGTTTTCTTTCTCTGTTGTGTTTTTATCTGGTCTTGGGATTAGGATGATACTGGCTTCATAAATAGAGTTTGGGAGTCTTCCCTCTTCTTTGATTTTTTGGAATAGTCGGAGAAGGATAGGGGTTAGCTCTTCATGAAATGTTTTGTAAAATTCTCCTGTGAAACTATCTGGCCTAGGACTTTTATGTGCCTGGAGTTTTTTTTATTACTGCTTCAGTTTCACCAGTTATTATCGGTCTGTTCAGGTTTTCTGCTTCCTCTTCATTCAGTTTTAGAAGATTATATTTTTCAAGGAATTTTTCCATTTCAACCAGGTTTTCAAATTTCTTGGCATATAGTTGTTCATAGTAATTTCTTACTCTCCTTTGTATTTCTGCGGTATCAGTCATAATTTCTCCTCTTTCATTTCTGATTTTATTTATTTGCATCTTCTCCCTTATTTTCATGATGAGTCTGCTGAAAGGCTTGTCAATTTTATTTATCTTTTCAAAGAATCAGCTCTTGGATTTATTCATCCTTTGGATTCTTCTTTTAGTCTCTATGTCACAGTTTTGCACTGATCTTGATTATTTCCTTCCTTCTGTTCACTCTGGGCTTTGTTTGTTGTTGTTTCTCCAGTTTTTATAGATAATAGGGTTAGTTGGTTTATTTGAAATGTTTCTATCTTGTTTAGGTAGGTCTGTATTGCTATGAACTTTCCTCTCAGGACTGCCTTCTCTGTGTCCCATAGGTTTTGGACTGTTTTATGTTCATTTTCAATTGTTTCTAGAAACTTTTTTATTTTTTCTTTGATCTCATTATTGGACCATTCATTGTTTAATAGCATGCTATTCAGTCTCCATCGGTCTGAATGTTTTTGAGTTTTTTCTTTGAGGTTAGTTTCTCATTTTAAGCCCTTGTGGTCTGAGAAAATGCTTGATATGATTTCAATTTTCTTATACTTGTTGAGGCTTCTTTTGTGTCCTATCATGTGCTATATCTTTGAAAATGTTCCATGTGCATTCGAAAAGAATGTGTAGTTTGCTTCTTTGGGTTGAAAGATTCTATATATATATCAGCTAGGTCCATTTGATCTAATACATCAGTTCCATAATATCTTTGCTGATATTATGTTTGGGTGATCTATATTGTTGACAGTAGGGTATTAAAATCCCCTATTATAAGTGTGTTGCTGTCTATATCTGTCTTGAAATCCGCCAGTATTTTCCTTATATATTTCCTATGTTGGGTGCATATAGGTTTACAATGTTTATGTGTTCTTGATGGATTCTTCCTTTGAGTATTATGAAGTGTCCTTCTGGGTCTCTTTTTATGGTCTTTGTTTTGAAGTCTATTTTGTCTGATATAAATATTGCTACCCTAGCTTTTTTTTTCCTGTCCATTTGCTTGGAATATTCTTTTCCAACCCTTCACTTTCAGTCTGTGTAGGTCTTTTGTTCTGAGGTGGGTCTCTTGTAGACAGCATACATGTGGGTCCTGTTTTCTTTACCATTCAACTACCCTATGTCTTTTTATTGGAGCATTTAATCCATTTACATTTAAAGTTATTATCAATAGGTACTTATTCCTTTTTTCCCTTTGTACTTGTGTTTCTCTCTCTCTCTCCCTCTCTCTCTCTCTCTCTCTCTCTCTCTTCATCTTCTTAAAGTAGTCCTATTAGCATATCTTGCAATGCTGGCTTGGTACAGGTGTATTCTTTTAGCCTTCTTTTGTCTGGGAAACTCCTTATTTCACTTCCATTTTATTGAGAGCTTTGCTGGGTAGAGTAGTCTTGGCTGTAGGCCTTTGCTTTTCATTACTCAGAATCATTCCATTCCCTTCTGGTTTATAGTGTTTCTGTGGGGAAGTCAGCTACTAGCCTTATTGGGGTTCCCTTGTATGTTACTTCCTGTTTCTCCCTTGCTGCCTTAAAGATTTTCTCTTTGTCTTTGATATCTGCCATTTTAATTATGATGTGTCTTAGAGTGGGTGTCTTTGGGTTCTTCTTGATTGGGACCCTCTGTGCTTTTTGGACTTGTGTGACTTTTCCTCTCCTCAGGTTAGGGAAGTTTTCCATCATTACTTTTTCAAACAGGTTTTCTATCCCTTGCTCATCTTCTTCATCTTCTGATATTCCTATTATATGGATATTATTACATGTCATGTTGTCCTGCATTTCCCTTAACCACTCTTCTTTCTTTTTGAGCCTTTTTTCATTTTCTTCCTCCTTCTGGGAGTTTTTTTCTACCATGTCCTCCAGCTCACTGATTCAATCCTCTGTTTCATCTAAGTTTCTTTTTATTCTTTATACTGTGTCCTTCAATTCAGAAATTGTATTCTTCATTTTCTCTTGGTTCTTCTTGATAGTTCCCATGTTAATATAGTTTGCAGTAAATTCCTTTCCCTGTAGTTTCCCTGTAGTTTTGGTAATTCTCACTGTACTCATTGAATTCATTGTGCTTCCTTATAGCCATTGTTTTGAACTCAATATCTGATAATTTACTTGCCTCTATTTTATTCAGTAGTCTTCCTGAGGATTCTTCCTTTCCAGTTGATTGGGGGTTGTTTTTTTGGCTTTCCATTATTTGGCTGCCAGTGCAAAACCACAAAGCCCAGGAAACAAACCTAGGACCACAAAAGTAACTTCCCCCTGCAATCCCACTATCAACAGCAAATGAACCAGTATTAATAAGGTTGCAAAGTGATTAAGACTATTATAAGAAAGGAGAGAAATAAACTATAGTATAATATCTAGTGACTTAATAGGCACAAATTTGATGGACAAGAAATGAATATTAAGGAGTTGTGTAATAAAGAAAATATCACAAATTGTGGCAAAGACCACAGTGGATTTCTTCTTGGTGGTCTCTAGTATTTACTGCTGTTTTTTCTTTCTGGATCTGCCTCTGGAGATGTCAGACGTTTAGCACATCTGACCTTAGGCACCCTGTTGGAGAGATATCTGCTGTCTGTGGCTGTCTCCTTCAGTGGTTAATCTAGTCACTCTGAGCTCAGCAGTCAGGATTAAGCACCATAGGATGGGGCAGAATCCCTCCTGGGGGTTGGGACTATTGTTTCCCCTCAGGCTGCAGTTGCTCAGAGGGCAGTGGTCTGTGTGAGCTCAGTGGCTGCTGCCTTATGGGGGATGATTCAGTACCAGGATCCTGGAGGCTACTCTCTCGGTTCTCTCCCCAAAGTCTCCGTCCCCAGCCTCTCCTCAAGTATCTCTAGTCCACTCTTCCCTGCCTTTGCAGGGATTTACTCTCTGTGGCTGCCAGTCTGCACTCTGCAGTCAGCCTTAAGCACCACAAGGCCAGGGCAGGGTCCCTCCTAGGGGTGGCACTTTTATTTCCCCCCAGGCTGCTGCTGCTCAGGGGAGTGATCTACCTGAGCAAGATGGCTTTTGCCACATGGGTAATGACCCAGCACCGGATCCCGGTGGCTACTTCCTCAATTCTCTCCCCAAAGCCTCCATTCCCAGTCTCTCCTCAGCCGTCTCTAGCCCACTCTACCCCCGCCTTTGCTGGCACCCAGGGTAAGTGGCTGTAGATGAAAATTTATGTGTTGGTCCTTTAAATGGCTCTTTCAGTCTCCAGCCACCCGTCTCTGGCAAAGAGCAGCCCTGCCGCTTTTCACAGCTGGCTGCTATCTGTGAACTTTTTGGGCTCTGGTGCTGTAGGCTGGGGATCCCTGTGTATGGTTTAGACTCTGCCCTCATCAGGGGGATCCAACTGGCCACTTAAATACCCATCTGGCGCTGCCGCCTGAGGGTGCCCAGCCAGCTTTCTCATGTCTCTGCCAAACTCCTTACTAGCCAGGTTGTGGTGAACTGATTCCTCTGTCTGTCCGAGGTTATAAGGCTTCTCTCTTGCTGTTGCTTGGTTTTTTGTTGTGGATGACTTCTCCACAATTTAGTTGTAATTCCAGGTTGGTCCTGGAAGGAGATCAGTGTGACTTCCATTTAGCCCTCCACCATCTTGATCCACCATCTTAAATCTCAATCTTGTTTATCTTTTCAAAGAACCAACTCTTGATTTGGTTGATCTTTTGTACCATTTTTTTAGACTCTATATTGTTTATTTCTGCTATGATTTTATTATTTCCTTCCTTCTACTCACTTTGGGCTTTTTTTGCTGTTCTTTTTCAAGTTCCTTTAAGTGTAAAGTTAAATTGTTTATTTGAGCTTTCTTGTTTTTTGAAATAGGCCTGGAATGCTATGAATATCCCTCTTAGCATTAGTTTTCCTGTGTCCCACAGATTTGGGATTTTTGTGACCTCATTTTCACTTGTTTTAAGGTATCTTTTGATTTCTTCCTTGATCTCTTTATTGGTCCATTCATTGTTTAATATGTTGTTCAGTCCCTGTCTTTGAGTGTTTTTCAGTGTTCTTGTGATTGATTTCTAGTTTTGTAGGATTGTGGTCAGAGAAGATGCTTGATATGATTTCAATCTTCTTAAATTTTTGAGACTTGTTTTATATCCTAACATGTGGTCTATCCTAGAAAACATTCTGTGTGCACTTGAGAGGTATGTTTATTCTGCTGCTTTAGGGTGAAATGCTCTGAAGATATCAAATAAATTCATTTGATCTAGTATGTCATTTAAGGCCTCTATCCCCTTGTTGATTTTCTGTCTGTATTGAAGTCAGTGGGATGTTAAAAAATCCCCAAAAATGACTGTATTTCTTCCAATCTCTCCCTTTATGTCCATAAGAGTTGCTTCACATATTTAGGTGCTCCTATGTTGAGTGTGTAAATGTTTACTACAGTTATATCATCTTGTTGCATTGTTCTCTTTATATTTTTGTAGCGGCCTTTTTAGTCTCTTACTATAACCTTGGTTTTAAAGTCTATTTCATTGGGCCTAAGTATTGCTACTCCAGATTTTTTTTCTTTCCATTTTCATGAAATATCTTTTCCATCTCTTTACTTTTACTCTGTGAGTATCTTTCAGTCTGAGATATGTGTCTTGGAGGCATCATATATACAGGTCTTGTTTTCTTATCCATTCAGCTACCCTATTTCTTTTGGTTGGAGCATTTAAGCCATTTACATTTAAGGTGATTATTTTTAGATACATATTTAGTGTCATTTTAATGCTAGACTACCTTCCTCTGTTGTTGTTGTTGCTCTTCTTCTTCTCTTCTTCCTCCTCCTCCTCCTCCTCTTCTTCTTTAAGCAAGCCCTTTAATATTTGTTGCAGTACTGGTTTGATCTTAAAAAACTCCATTAGCTTTTTCTTGTCTGGGAAGCTCCTTATTTCTCCTTTGATTTTAAATGATAGCCTTGCTGGATAAAGTAGCCATGGTTGTAGGTCCTTGCTTTTTATCACATTGAAAATTTCATGCCGTGCCTTCTTGCCTGAAATGTTTCTAATTGGTGTTCCTTTGTATGTAACTATCTGCTCTTCTTGTGGCTTTTAGGATTCTCTCCCTGTCTTTAAACCTTGTCATTTTAATTATGATGTGTCTTGGTTTAGGTCTTTTTGAGTCCACCTTGTTTGGGATTATCTGAGCTTCCTGGACTTGTGTGTCTTTTTCCTTCTCCACATTGTGGAAGTTTTGGGTCATTATTTCTTCAAATACATTCTCAATCCTTTCTTCACTCTCTTCTCCTTCTGGTATTCCCATGATGCAGATGTTGTTATGCTTCATGTTGTCCAAAATATTTCTGAAGTTCTCCTCATTTTTTAAAATTATTTTTTCTTTTTGCTGTTCTGACTGGGTGTTTTTTCCTACCTTGTTCCAAATCACTGATTCAATCCTCTGCTTCATCTAACCTAATGTTTATTCTTTCTAGTGTATTATTTATTTCAGATATTGCATTCTTTATTTCTGACTGGCCCTTTTTTATTGTTTCTATGTCTTTTTTCATGCTGTTGAGTAATAATCATTACTGATAAATTGCTTGCCTCCATTTCATCTAGTTCTTCTTCTGAAGAAAACTTATGTTCTTTCACTTGAGGTCTGTTTCTTTGTCTTCCCGTTTTGGCTGCTCCTTTGTATTTGTTTCTATGTATTAGATAGATCTGCAAAGACCCTGGAGTAGGCCTTTTTCAAATGCATCTTGTGACTGGCCCTGGTCAACCTGTTTGTAGCTATCAGCAATCCACAGTGTGTGGCTCCCTCTGCTGGGCCTGTTTGCGTGCAGAAAGAACCAGGTTGTGCACCAAGGCTGGCTATTGTCAGCATCGGGCCCTTGGGAGGGTCAGCTGAAGCTTCATAGAGCTCCCAGAGATCTGTCTTAGTTGTTAATTAATGATATAACCTCAAGCTGTAATCAGCAACCCTGCTTAAGCTCCACAGTTTAGGGCAGATTAATTCCTATGGGCAGAGCTATTGCTTCCCCTAATGCTGATGCCATTCAGAGGGCAGTGCTCTGAGAAAGATGGATTCTGCAATATGGGGAATGACTCAGCATAGAGATCCTAGTGGTTCTTCCTTCAGTTCTCTCCCCAGGGCCACCAATCCCAGACTCTCCTCAATCATGTCTAGTCCACTCTCCCCACCCTCTGCTTGGGCCCAGGATAAGTGGCTACAAACAAAATTTCATGCATTGGTCCTTTAACAGGCTCTCTGAGTCTCCAGCCATCTCTCTGTGGAAAACAGAAACCCTGCTGCTTTTCACAGGTGGGTATTATCAGTGTTCCTTTCTGGTCTGGTGCTGTAGGATAGGGGTTTAGATCCCCACACTTCTCCAAGGGAATCCCCCAGCCACTGAAATATCTTTCCAGAACTGTGGCTGCCACCCATGGGAGCCCAACCAACCCTCTCATACCTCCTCTGCACTCCCTACCAGGCTTGTTATGGTGATGTGGTTTCTTCTGTCTGTCCTTGGTTATGACGCTTCTCTCCAGCTAGTGTTCAGTTGGTTATTCAGGATGTTTTCTCTACAGTTTAGTTGTAGTTCCAGAATGGTCCTGGGAGGAGGTTAGTGTAGCTTCCCCTTACTCCTCTGCCGTCTTGGCTCTCCCTTGGCCCATTTTTAAATTGGATTGTTTGTCTTCCTGGTGTTGAGTCATATGAGTTCTTTATGCATTTTGGAGGTTAAACCTTTGTCCAATGTATCATTGGCAAATATGTTCTTCCATACGTTGGTACTCTTTTCATTTTGATGATGATTTCTTTAGCTGGCAAAAGCTTTTTAACTTGATGTAGTCCCATTTGTTTATTTTTTTCCTTTATTTCCCTTGCCCTAGGGGATATACCCACCAAAATATTGTTTCATGAGATATCTGAAATTTTACTGCCTATGTTTTCTACTAGGATTTTTATGGTATCACAACTTATATTTAAGTCTTTTAACCATTTTGAATTTTTTCTGGTATATGGTGTAACTTGGTGGTCTAGTTTCATTTTAATACTGCCTATTTTAGAATGTAGTTGTGATGCCATGATGAAATATTTATCAGAAAGAACTTTGTATTGTTTGGTATGTAGTAAATACTAAGTAACTCTTAGCTATTATTATTACTGTTATTGTTTTGGATCTTGATGGATGCAGAGGGGTGTGTATAGATTTGGCTCCTGAAGACTAACATTGCCCTAATACCTAATAATAATGGTTAGCTTATATAGAATATTGATTGCATTCCAGCCATTATGCTGAGCTCATAGCACAATGAGGAGGTATACTATTACCCTCATCTAACAGGCAACAGTACAGAAGTACAGAGAATTTAAGATACCATTCTAGGCTCACATAGCTGAGAAGCAACAAAGCAAAGATTAACCCTATACAGTTTGACTCACAGTTCCCACACCTCACCACTATGCAGTGCTGCTCAAGGCATGTTCTCCAGCCAGTCCAGTCCTCAGAACCTCTGCAGAGATTTTTTTCAAAGACTTGGTTTTAAGGTCTCACACCCAAGTCTTCCTTTCAGTAAGCTAGAGCAGGGGAGCTAGGAATCAATATGCTTAAATCTCCCCAGAGGATTCTGAAGATTAAAAGATTTTAGAAACCCCAGCCTTAAAGGACCATGACCCTGATGACCCTGGCAGGGAGTTAACTGTAGCTGCCTTACCCCCACCACACCTCCTATTCTGGCCTGCAGAGTAGACAATGCTGAGTCTCTCTCTGCTATCGAAGAGTTATTTCCTGTAGTATTAACTCATTTGGAACCAGGTATAACTCAGTAGGCAGGGACTTAGTCCACATGCTGATTGCATCAAAGTCAAGAGTTTTCTTTGCCCAAACTTAAAGACCACTCAAATATTAATTTTGGTTCCATATAAATCATGGTTGTAGTGTGCACATATAGTCTTTTAAAATATCTTGAGCTTCCTAGACTGATAAAGTCTATGATGCAACTCCCCTTGAGTTTACCCCACTTCCTCCAAAATGTTTGGCTATCCATTGATGACCACCCCTGGTCCCTCAACTCATGCCAAGCATGGCCTCTATAGTGCTACAGAGGAGACTGAGCACTCCACGTGGTCCAGCGTGAAAGCTCCCACCACCACTCTCATGCAGGCTCAGAGCAGGAGTCACTTGATTAAGTGGTCTTGTTATGTTTGGCACAGACTCACTACGCCAAGTAAAAGCTCTATTTGATTTTCTGGGAACATTGAGAATGAAATTTGCTCTCAGAGGGTCATCTAACCAAGACCGGAAGTTGTACCCTATAGTCTGTAAAAACTACCAGAGCTGAGGGCTGCATGCAGGCCTGTCAGCTCAGTCCAAATGAAACTATCACTTCGCCATATGATGTCAGCAAGTCATTCAAGGTGTGTGGTACCCATACCCATAGATTAATAACTCAGACTAATATATCCATAGCATCCAAAGTCAAGGGCACCCACTAAATGTTTAATCCTGACCTGGAAATACACATACAGTGGAACCATTCTGCTGCTAAACTCCTTTCCCCCTTTTTTGGCATAGTATGCCTGCAGTCATTGCTGCTGCTGCCTGAAGCAGCAATACACCTTGTTTAGACAAGCGTTTGAAGCACATTGTTCTCACGACAGTGGAAAGAGAGACATGGAGCAAAAGCTCTATGCTTTGACGGACATGTGATATAGCCTGAGGTGACATACTATAAAATATTTACTTGAAACAATGCACACAACTGGGGCTTTTATGCAAATATAAGCACTAGCACCTTCACAGCAACTTCCTCATTATCTGCTGGAGGCTGTTCTGCATGGCGGCTTTACTTTATCCTCTTGATAGGGCACTTTTGGGGTCTTCTTCCACTGGCTTTCTGTGTTTTAATATACATTTTAAACTTTGTTAAAGATAGTTTCTTAACTCTAGTCAAGAAATCTAAAGACAATGTCCTTTGAAATCCAAAAATCATTTTCAACACAAGGAAGGGTATGAAGGTAAGAGATACTGCTTGGTAACAGTTGATGTCAGTCTGTGAAATGGGTCTCCTTAGGGTGTGTGTGGAAAAGCAGATAAATGGCCTGCTTTCCTGGTCATTCCTCATGACCTCCTGCCCTGAGATATGTACTTAAAACAAATTCTCAGCATGTCAAATACTCCAATTCCTGAATTCCAGATGAGCAAGCAAACCATGAAATTAAATGGAAGCAGGTGAACTTTGGGAATGTGAACTCTAAGGTTTTTCTATCCTTATTTCTTGTTTCTCTCCATAAATGTATTAAATATAACTATATTCTGTTATTCCTGTGTCCTAAAACTTATACTTTTGTGTCAATGGGGAAATTTATTCTCTTTTAGTAATAGTTATTTCCATGTTTTTACAATCTATCCCTTGCTCCCATTTTTCTTGGTCAATGGCACATTTAGGATCCACTTTGCAGTCCATTTAATTCTCAATGCTGCAGTGATTAAACACATTCAAGTCACAAACACATATTGAGCATATCATTTATGATGAAGACAGACTCTATTCATAAAAAATACTAAAATCAAAATAAGGCATTCATATTATCTTTCCCTCATCCTTCCAAAGCAGCAGCTCTCTCTTCACAGCAGTCACCAAGTCATCATTTGAGAGTAACCATTTTCTAAAATGTTGTGACAACCTTTTAGTTTTTGTTGTCTGTTTATCTGTTTGGGCTACTTAAAGTCAACAACAATACCTGAGTCGCAGATATACTTGGTCATGGGAGTTAAACCAGAATAATAGAGAAAGAAAATGAAAGGTTAGTGGACAACTGGTGGCAGTTTCCCTTGCTCCCTCCCTCTCCTTCCTCAATAGCCTTCCATTTGCATTTGGAAATCCACAGGGCTCTGGGAAGCTGACTCCACCCCAAATTCCAGCAGGGGAGCATATGACCTCAGCTGAGCCAATCCACGCATCTCATCCTCTCGGTCAGTAATTGGTTCAGGAGTTGGTAGGTGTTTTTGAAAGGAGTCGGCTGTAAAAGGGACAGAGACCCAAATTAACAGTGACTTAAGCAAAATCAAAGTTTATTTCTCTATCACATAAAACTTAAGCTGGTATGATGGCTCTGCTCTTTAGGGGAATCAAGGGCCTGACTTTTTCTGTCTTGTTGTTCTTCCATTCCTAGAGTTCTGCTCTTGTCTGCATGGCCCCAGGACTGCTTACAGTTAGGAAGGCTCCCATGTTTCCTCTTCTTTACTTTAGGGACAAAACACCAAAATTACACAGAATAATTTCACTCATGTCTCATCGGCTAGAACTCAGTCACATGACCACACTAGCAGCAAAGCAGATGGAAAATACTATCTTTTGTCAGGCATGTACGTGCCTAGCTAAAATTCTATCACTGGGATAAAAGGGGAGACTAGATATTAAAGGTCAGCCAGTAAGTGGACTCTTCCCAGACTTAACCTATTCCAGATCCTAATGTTTTGGATTGAAATCCAGAAATCACATGCATACTCTCCCTCTGGATATATGGTTTACCGAAGCGGGAACTTCAGTGACAGTAGCAATTTTTGCAGCCATAAGGAAGCCAATATTAGGATGAAGCTGACATGCAGAAGGAGGCAGGGTCAAGCAAGTCCCAGAGAAAAGTACCTGGGTATTTAGTGATATCATAAAATTCTGGATTAAACTACATCTGAAGCTCTGTCTCCATACTTTTCACTTATGTCAGCCAGTAAATTTTCTGAAAATATATTTTTTGAAGCAGCTTGAATTATTCTATATCCTAAGATAAAGAATAACAAATGGACAGTGAAAGAGACAGGGAGAAAGACTGTGAGATAAATACCGAAAGATGCCAGGTAGCCATTAACATGAAATCTTGGCAAAAATCACTTTCAGAGTCTGGAAGGCTGTAAGCTACTTACAACAGAAGAGCTGAATATTAACAAAAGCAGGGAATAACCTAAATATTATGAAAGTGTCTTAGAACAAAGAACTGAGGACAAATAGCTGGTATTAAATAGCCAAGAAGTATGTTTTAAATAATTCTTTCCCAAACTGTTAGCTTGTATGGAACTCTGCTGTTACATCACACTCAGTTCCACCACCTGCCATAGAAAAGGGTTTGTTGGCTCAGATAATGCCTTGAATATAAAACCTCATTAGACTGGCAGCTTTTCTAGATCAAAGCCTTGAGCAGATTCTTCAACAAATTCTGCTGTGGTGTCAATGTGAGGCTGTGAAAACCAGCTTTATACCTTTCAAGTATTTAGTCTATGGTCCTTAAACTCTTGGCCCTGAGGACAAGACGAAGCAATTATGCCCCTTCAAGGCTTTATTTTTCCCCAAGATCATCATCATAAGCAAAACTTAGCATATAAATGAAGAAGAAATAGGCACAATTATTAAGGAAACTATAAAAGGAGTTTCTATTTTCTATAGGATACTCAGAGTTGAATGACAAGACACATTTGAATAAGAGATGAGGAAAAAATAAGACAGGACAGATTTTGTTCTTCAAAGACACAAATAAATTAGAGGTAGAATTGGCATTAGAATTCAGATTTCTTGCTGTGATAGACATCCTACCAAAAAGTTCTTCCACTTTATTGATTTCTAGACTGAGAAGACATGTACAGTAGGGATAAGTATTAAGAGACTATGGCTTAAAACTGGCATTCTCCTAAACAAAGAGTCACTCAGATTCAAAAACAAAAGCCAGACATTTCAGTAGTTATTTTCCTATGTTATTTTTCATGTGAGACAGGTAAGGGTAAGAGCAGGACTGTTAAGAATACAGATTATGGAGCAGGACAGCCATTCGTTCATTCCAAAAATATTGATTGCTCCAACTACATGCCATGAACTACTCTGGGTGCTGAGGACACAGCGCTACATAAAACAGACAAGAAACTGCTGTCCCCAGAGCCCTCACCGGATGGTGGTAAGAGCTAAGGAGTTCTGTGACAAGAGCCAGGGATGTGGGACAGCTTTAAGTAGGGTAGTCAGGGAAAGGCTCCCTGAGAGGGTAACAATTTGGCTTGTCTATTACTCTATGGAAAATTACCTCTAAAACTTTGCACCTTAAAACAACAAATACTTATTATTTCACCATTTTTGTGGGTTAGGAATTCAAGAGCAGCTTATCTGGGTGATTCTGACTCAGGCTCTCTCATGAAGTTGCTGGTAACTGGGACTACAGGTGTCTGAGGCCTGACTTGGGCTGAAGAACCTGTTTTCCGGGTATGGGCAGTCACGGCTATCTGCAGGCCTCGGTGCCTGCGTGGACTTGCTGCGTGGACTTCCTCTGTCGTGGACACCGCTGCGAACCCTCATGGCATGGCAGTCAGCTTCCCCCAAGCAAATGATGATGGGGAGGGAAAAACCCAAAGTCAAAGCCACAGTGTTTATAACTTGATCACAGAATTGACAACACGCCTTCTGCTCTGGGGTCTTGGTCCTGGACTAAAGCTGGAACATTGTGGGAGGTCACTTCACAAGGGTGTCAGGAGGCCAGGAGCAGCAAGGGTCCTTTTGGGGCTGGCTAACTCTGACATTAAGGAAATAACCTAAAAGGTAAGTTCAAAGTCACATAATTTTAGGCAAGTCACTTAAATTTTATAAATTTCAGTTTTCTCATCTATACACTCAAATTTTTAAACTATCTACATTGTAGTTATGTTGAGAAGACTTAGATAATGCAAATAAATTTCTTTAGCTCACTGCCTGGCATTCCACAAATGAACAATACATGTAACTATAATTACTGTTATCATTATTGTTGATGTGGTTATTATGATCATCCTCATTTTATAGATAAGAAAACTGAGGCTTCAAAATTTAAATACTCATTGATGGTCATGCCCCTAAAACAGGTGATAATTACATTCCAGCTTTCTGAATTCCATAGCTTCTTTCTTTCTTTAATTGTGTTGCCACATATATACCATGAGAAGGATGAATCAATGTTTTAAAAATTAATCCAAAGCAGGGATTATAAAATTTGCTTCATATGAGGGGGTAAAGTCAAAAAAGATTCTAAGTCTACACCACTGGTAATAACCAAACAGTGCTGCCAAGAGTGCTTTGGGCTTAAAGTAATAGAAAACCCAACTTCTCCCTGGCTCAAACAACAAACATAAAAGTAGATAATTGCTCTCTTTGATCCCGATGGTAACCATTTGGCTTTCTGTCTTCATGCTTGTTTGCTCATGGTTACAGGCTGACTGCTGTAGTTCCTGACACCACAACCACTCCGCAGGAAGAGTGAAGGGCGGTGTCCATGAGCTCTGCTTTCTAAGAGGCCTCAGCAGACTTTCATTTATACCTAATTGGCTAGAACCGTGTCGAAGGTTATCTTAGTACAAGGGTAGGAGGTAAATTTATAGCTTAAACCAGTCATGATACACCCTCCCTCCGGCCCAGACATGTCACTGCCCAAATAAAATCTGGGTTCTGATTTGGCAAAAAAGAAATGTCCATGTCTTCCTTAGGCAATTGATAGGTTCTGCCACAGTCAGTGAATTCCCCGACAGAAAATCACCCATAAAACACGGTCATTTGTTCCACACTTACCAGGTTAAATTCATTCAAAGTGAAATACTTGCATGATAACTGAGAAGAGTTACCATAATTTACTAGAGGTCAGAGATAAAAATTACAGACAAGTCCCTGGGCAAATGCACACCTGCCCACTGGAAGCACTTACCCTTGTTTATATGAGGCCTCAGAGTGGTAGATAAGAGAAACCTGGCATCATCTTGACAGAGGCTCTTAAAGGGCACCAAAAAAAGAAACAAAACCCCAAAGTAAACCCCAAAAGCCCACCTGGCCACTCAGCCAGAGTGTACTGTCACTGCCCACCCCCCACATCTAACCTCACTGCCCTCTCCTCTGACTACACTGCCCAGTGTTTCCTTTCACAGTAATTCAGGGTAACACTTCTTGCTATCAGTAGGCAGCAACAAATGTTCTCATTATTCCAAACCACAGATACACTCATCAACATGTAGCATAGAATGAATACTTTTTCATCATTTTTCAAATGCAATGTTTTCTAACTATTTTGCATTCTTTGTGGGGCCAGAGAGACTCCAGAGATACATTTTACAAAGGAAGTTTTCAAAAGCTAACAAAAGTACAAGACAGACTTAAAAAAAAAAAAAGCTCCCTAGTCTCAGATAATCAAATGAAAGCACAATTCAGAGGACTTCTAAAAATTAATTCAAAGCAAGCAGATGATTTTTTTTTAAAAACCTCCTTACCATTGGAGTCATGAGAGGTGGGGTGGTGTATTAGAAAGAGCATCCAAATTTCTGAATTCTAGGACCTTGTTTTTCCAACTATAAGCCCTGAGGCATAAAGTAATTCAGCTATGCTAAGGTGGAGATATTTTTCTGCCAATTCCATAAGGTTGAGAGGTGGGCATGGTGTTGAACAAAAACAGGATATTGTTACCTGGAAGTGCTTTCTAAGTAGCTACATTTTATTATGTGACAAGTTTGTGGAAAATGCTGCGTGTACACTTTACGCTCATCTCATTTGAACCTAATCTACATAATGGATACTGTTGTCACTGTTCTAAAGTTGAGGAAATGGTGGATAAGAAGAGCTAAAGTGACTTACTCTTGATTACATAAACACAAATCATTGAGCTAAGATTCAGATTTGGACCTATATGGCTCTTCCAACCACAAAATTATTTTCAGTTCAGAATCACACATACACACACCCACACACACAAATGCAGTGCCTGTATTTGTATTCTTTAGCCTTATCTGCTTTCCAAAACATCTCATTGCCCTTCAGATCTGCCCATAGAATCTTTAAACAAAATCCAGCAACTTACTTCAGTATCTCTGTCCTCCACCAACAAATCTATTATTTTAGAGACGCACGCACATGTTTACAAACACAAACTATTTTGGATTTTTTAGTTTGGGGTGAAATATCAGAAAATGAATAAAGTGACCGAAGCATACTAAATTGAAAAAATGAAAGGAATAAAATTGCTGAAGATACAAAGCTCTTAGAAGCCAATAATCTCGGGGCAGAGAAGCTTATTGACATTTTGAATAGATGTGGGAAATCAAAGAGATGAGAATTAGGAGGAGAAAAGGATTCTGCCTTTTAAAAATGCAAGGAAGGAGAGAAAAAGAACAGCATAAACTAGGGAAGTAATTATACTAGAATACATTTAGTCTCAGAAAAAGTTCTTTGATAACCAAAAAACACCATTTTATAAACAGATTTAATACTCATAAGTCCATTACAGATAGAATCTTTACCATACTGGAAATAATTGAAAAGCATAGTCACACAATTGACCACTTTATGGCTTCTTTGATTTCTCCAGGCTGTTTGAAGTGTTGAATTCTGGAAAGAATTTGAAAACAGGGCATACCAATTCTGACCAGCTAATTGTCAATGAAGAGAATGAATTACTCGGCAATTATATTAAAGGTGAAAGAGGTCCCGGGGAAAAACTCTAACAAAAAAAAATGGACTGACATGGGATAAAAGCTTGATTGGTGACAGCCATGACTATTAAAATGTTGAACCTGAGTTCAAAGGGAGGACAAGAGCAACTTCCTATCTGACAATCTTTAGACAGGGTCACCACCCTGTACCAAGTATGTGCCAACTTATTCAGATATGATATTTAATTTCATATATCCTTTCTTCACCCACCAAAGTTTTAAAATGCTATCAGATTTGTTTACCAGGACTTGTACCTGAATTTGTTCAAAAAGTTTTCCATCCAAGTCATTAGTTAGCCATTATCAAGTTACATATAAATTTAAGACAGAGTGACATAGATAGACATTCTCCTGGAGCTGTAGGTGGTTAGTCACCTTATGGGACTCATTAATCCCAAAAGCTGATAGAGCTTTAAAATACAGAGAGATTGCAAGCAGGTTTTGATAATTCTTGGATGACAGCTCATAATGGATTTTTTTTTAAAGAGGTCCAATAATTATCTATTGAGCCTCTATTAGGGTTGCCACATAAAACACAGGACACCCAATTAAATTGGAGTTTCAGATTTAAAAAATGAACAATATTTGAGTATAAGCATATTCCGTGTAATATTTGAGACTTACTAATACTAAAAAAAGGTATTGTTTTTCTGAAATTGAAATGTAACTGGTCATCATGATTTGTTTGGGTTTTTTGTTTTTTGTTTTTGAGGGTTTTTTTGTTTGTTTATTTGTTTGTTTTGTTTTGTTTTTGCTTGATAGTTTCCTTGCTTTCTTTCCTGCTTGTTTTACTAAATTTGGCAACTGTGGTCTCTTTTGTTGTAGAGTACTCTCTCCCATGGGGATAGTTTCTTAGCTGGTAAGTAAAGAAAAAATGGCCTATCTTAAAAATTATCATGAAAAATCTCCTAAATCACTCAAAGGCAAGTTTACTTGATTGAATATCATTGTACTATCTCTCAGTGATTCCAAAACAGACCATTTTCCCTGTGTTGAAAAGCACAAATTGTTAATGTTTCCCAAATTCTGCAACATCTCTGCTGCACAGCTCAGAATATTTTCCATTGACTTAACCATAACAGTGCCTTATTTTCCTTCCCCAGAGACCTTCCTCCCAGAGCTTCCTACCCCCTTTTCTCCATTCTGCACCCTCCTTTCTAGGCCTGCTGATCAGCTGACATTCTGGGCCTTTTCCTTTGCAGCTCTCCCGTGTTGGAGTGCCTCTTGCTGATCCCACATTTGCTTTTGTTGTTGTTTACCCAATTGTGGATAAGAACACATCCTCCAGAGTCTTCCTAGGGGAGGCTAACCTGGAAGTAAATATTTCGAGTCCTTGCAAGTATGACAGTATCATTCGTCTATTCTTATTTGAGAGACTGAGTAGAATTTTAACTGCAGAATTATTTTCACTCACAATTTTGTTGGTCCATTGCTTCGAGTTTCCAGTGTTGCTGATGATGAGAAATCTGATGCCATCCTGACTCCTGACTCTCCACATGTGACTTATGTTATCCCTTTAGAAGCTTTCGGTATTCCTTCTTTAATTCGGGCTTTTAAAACATTGTAACATTTGTATTTTTTAGCCTGGGTCTAATCTCATACATAGGGCTGGAGACTTTATTAGTTTTCTAGGATTGCTGTAACGAAATATCACCAGTTGCGTGGTTTAGAGCAACAGATATTTAGTGTCTCGCAGTTCAGGAGGCTGGAAGTCCAAAATCAAGTTGTCAAAAACTTGGTTCCTCTGGAGACTCTGAGAGAAAATCTGTTCCATGCCGCTCTTCTAGCTTTTGGTGGTTGCTAGAAATGCTCACCAATTCTTGGTTTATAGCTGTATCACTACAATTTCTGTCCGTTGTCACTTGACCTTTTTCTATGCATCTCCTCTGTGTTGCTGTATGGCCTTCTTTTAAGAACACTAGTCATTGGATTTATGACCCACTGTAACTCAGCATGACTTCATCTTAGCTTAACCAATTACCTCTGCAAAGACTATATTTCCAAATAAGGTCACATTCTGATGTTCCTTGTGAACACAAATTTGGGTGGACATTATTTAAACTACAACACTGAGCAGGGGTCCCTTTCATTCTGGAACTTACTGCCTCCACTTCCAGATGTTTTTCTTTTCTCTTTCTTTCTTTTTTTTTTTAAGTTTTATTTATTTTTAGATAGAGGGGAAGGGAGTAAGAAAGAGAGAGAGAGAAACATCCATGTATGGTTGCTTCTCGTGCACCACCCACCCAACTGGGGACCTGGCGCACAACCCAGGCATGTGCCCTGACTGGGGAATTGAACTGGTGACCCTTTGGTTTGCAGGCTGATGCTCAATCCACTGAGCTATACCAGCCAGGGCCAGATGTTTTTCTTAATCAGTTCACATTTTCCTTCCCCCTCTTCTTTCTAGTTTGCTCTCTGAAATTATTATTATTTGCATCTTGGGCCTCCTGGAATCATTCTCTAATTTTCTTATCTTTACTCTGTTGTCCATCTTTCCTTTTCTGTTATGCTTTTCTATAATTTTTTTTGAAGATTTTGTTTATTTTAGGGGGGGATGGAGGGTGAAAGAGAGGGAAGAAAACATTGGTTAGCCTCCTGGGTGCCCCCAACGAGGGACATGGCCCACAACCCAGGCATATTTCCTGACCAAGAATCAAACCGGCAACTTTTTGGTTTGCAGGATGAGGCCCAGCCCACTGAGCCACACCAGTCAGGGCTAAAACTTTTAATTTCAGCTTTTGTTTCCATTTCAGTCACCATTTAATTTCTAAAAGTCTTTCCTCTTTCTTAGATTTTTCCTTTTTATAGCATGTTATTCTCACATCATAGATGCAATATCTTCTAATATCTCTGAGGATGTTGATTACTCTCTGTTGTTGCCACTGCTGTTATTGAAAATGTCTCTCTCTGATAAGTTGAAGGCTTTTCTCAAATGTGTGGTGACCCTTTGCTGTTCTTGCTAAAAAGTGAGATAGTTAAGAGGCAAATTGTAATCTCTTTATGTAAGAATGAGGTTAGTTGCACTGCAGGATGATCACACAGTGAGCCACTCCTCAATCCAATTTCTCCAGAAAAAAATATATCCAGTCTCTTTTCAGGGGTGAATAATGAAGTGTAGTCTATGGGGTGGGAGAGTAGAACAAGAAAGTCTAGCCTCTAATAGCACCACATACATTTTTTTACCAATCTTTGTTTCTTCAACCACATTCATCACCTCCACCCCTGGTAATAGCTTCTTGGAGCAATACAAAGTAAAAAAATAAGCTGCTTTTTTTTTATGGCTTAGTGTATACCAGACACTTTATTAACCAATTTAAGAAAGTCCCATTTCTAACATTTGAGGCTGTTGTCACCCAAATCTTCTCAAATATTACTTCTTGAATAATGATAAGAATGACTCGAAATGTCCTACCGTATATGGGGTGAAAAGAAAGAGATGGCTTTTGCTAATAGCCCATCAAAGCTAATTTGGGGAGTTCTAGAACAGGTATGGGGTAAGGATGCAGGATGGAGTTGAGAAATCCCTAAATGACTAAGGATGCAATACTAATTGGGAAATAATATTGCTACTGGGCGATACAAAGCTAAAGTCAGTGGGGGTGGTATGTGGGAAGGATGAGGCTTCCGGGCTCAGGACACCAGTGATCAAAAACTGGAGTCTGAGTTTGAGTCCCAGTTTACATGTCCTCTCACCAGCTCTGGCTTCAGTTTCTAACTCATGCTGAATTCTCCTGCTTTGCTCAGAACCCCTTCCTTGTTTGTGCTTTTTTTGAAAGGTGTCAGGCCACATTGGACACATACTAGTGCCTTTACACCACAAAGGATAAAGAAAAAAGATAATGAATAAGCCCCTCTACACATGGTTTAGAAAGGAGTGATGAGGCAGTGATGAAAGAATGTGTGCTTGCTCATCACAGAGACTGACTAAAGTTTGGATTCAGTCCATCATGGTTTTTTAACCCTCTGCAACTGCCACTGGCTTTTGGTTTGTCTCTAGCTAATTTTCTGGCTAGCTCTCCTTCCTTCAAGCCCCATCTGCCTCTTTCCACAGTGGCTCCGGAGAGCTCTCAGATTCACATTTCATTATGGGCAGAATTTAGTTCTCATTCTTTCATTTTTCTACACTAAGGACCTGTACAGAGCCCATCATTTTGTTGACAAATGGTCTATTAATGTCTTTTGCTAGCAAAGGTTATCTGATCTAGAAAGAAGTGTTGCCAACCCTTAGATACAGATGTGGCTACACATGTTTTATTAGTAAAGAATAGCCTGTTTTTCTCATATGTTCATGTAGTCAAATAAGTATGGTCACATTTTTATGCATATATATGTGTGTATTCACATATCTATATACACACTTCATATAAAGTATGTACGTATGTTATAAATAAATATAAATATATATCACACACACAAATTTACATACATGTATGGAGAAAAATAAAGAGAAATTTGGAATAGTATTTACTAAAATTGTAAATAGAGCAATAGAAATTATCTCTGGAAAGTGCTATAAAGAAAAGCTTTGATTTGCTACATTTTTACAGGGATGTATTACCCAAACAATGAGAAAATAAAAACAAATATACCCATTTAGAAAAAAAAAGTAAACTGAGTATGTGTCAGGTGAGTAATAAATATAAAATGTCTAAAGAGGACTTATTTAAAAAGAAAGAAAAAATACATTTATAATAGAGAGGGAGGAGATCATAATCCTACAAAATTTATTAAACAGAGGATAACATATCTTATGTAACTTTCCCATAATAACAAAACAGAGGGCCTAAGTACATTTCATGAAGCATGAAAAGATACAACTAAAGGTTAATGAGAAGCTAAAATGACAGAATTTCATTTTAAGACTCGCAAAATCTATGAAGTCTGGAATTGCATTCATATTAAGGAAGTGGGTGGCTCATAATTCACTTCCCAATTTACCTCTTTATGGATATCTCTGGTTTTTCTACGTTAGATCACTTTCTTTATGGAAACATGTTACATAAGTTAAGTAAGTTAGCAAATTTGGTTGATTTTATAGAAAAATGGTAGTTATATAAACAATCTCACATCCTGTAAACACAAGGGTTAAGGCCCAAATTTCATTGCAGTTGTTACCATATGCTCACTTCATTCATTTCGCCTTCACATTCTGAAGGTGATGGTTACATTGGGAAAAAATATGGATTCTAAGAAGCTAGAAATTACCTCAGCTAAGGGAAAGAAGGAAGGAAGGAAGGAAGAAGGAAGGAAAGAAGGG
>PVJD01002438.1:0-110186 GCA_004026545.1 Mormoops blainvillei | reverse complement strand
GGAAGGAAGGAAGGAAGGAAGGAAGGAAGGAAGGAAAGAAGGAAGGAAATAGGATATAAGTTAAATAAAGTTTTAAAATTCCTGAACTTCTTAGTTTTTTCTGATTATAAAAAGGAAAACGTTATTGAAGATGATTCTTTAAAAAGTTGATGAAGTGTAATAACAGCGCAGATTACAGTGAAAAAAATTAAACCCACTGCATTAAACGTTTTTAATCCTTTTAACAGCCTCAAAGAGCTGACAAGAGAGAAAGGAAATACTAAATAAGTACTAAAAATAAAGGAGGTAAATGGAAAAATTCATAGTTGCTTTAGCTCTGGAGCCTTTGCAAATCAGGAAGAAACTAAGCTGTGTTTTGGATGGCCAAGTGGCCTAGGGAACAAAAGTTAAAGCAGGGGCCAGTCAGTCTTGCGTGTCTATAAACTACCTGCCCAGGGCATTAAGCTGAGGTCTCAGAAAGCTCCAGAGTGAGGGAGAGGATAAATCAGGAGTATACCCACCCCCCTTTCCACCCTAGCAGTTTTTGAGAGATGTACCTTGGCAGTGAGCAGGACAGGAGATCCACATAATCTCCAAAGCCAGTGAAGTACTTAAATCTATCTTTTGATTTTGATATTGTTACCTAATAATTTGTGGAGACTATTGCTAGTTCCCTACCCAATATGTACCTCTCCTTCATCCTAACGGAGCCTAAAAGGTATTTGTGGCAGTAATATGCTGAGCTAATAGACTGTCTCCCAGACCCTCAGAAGCCAGAGTGTCCATGTAGCACAAATCTGGCCATTAAGGTATTAGCTGTGCTACTGCGTGAGAACCCCCACAAGCCCCTTCGGCCTTTTGCCCCTCCATCACCTTCCTGCCTGGAATGCTGATGCAGCTCCTAGAAGCGCAGCAGCTGCCTCATGAGCATGAGAGAAAGCCACGCCAACGGGCAAAGAAGGGACACAGATGGAGCCTGGGTCTCCATCACTGGGCTACCATGTTAATCCAGTGCTGCCTGCTCCTGGACAGCGTCTCATGTGAGACAAGTAGACTTCTTATTATTTAAGTTTTATAGGCTTTTTTATTACAAGCTGTATTAGCAATATTCTCCAGAAGATGCAGATAGAAGATAATAGATGACAGATAAATTAGATAGATGATAGATAGATAGGTAATAGATAGATTAGATAGATAGATAGTCAGCAAGCTGGAGGACTAGGTATAAGCTTCAGTCCAAAAAACTGGCACCCTTGACCTCTAAGAAAAGCCAATGTTTCGATTCACATCCAAAGGCAGGAAAAGACCAACATTCCAGCTCACATAGTCAGAGAGGAGGAGTTCCCCCTTACTGGCAGGAAGGTTAGCCTTTTTGTTCTTTCGAGGCCTTTGGTTAACTGGCTGAGGGCCACCCACATTAGTTAGGGCCATCTGCTTACTCACCCATGAATTCAAATATTAATCTCACCCCAAAACACTCAGATACACTCAGAATAATGTTTGAGCCACCTTGTGGCTCAGTCAAGTTGACACAAAAAAATCAAGTATCACACAAGCAGTCAGACACAATCCTGATACACCAGTCCAGGCCTCCTCATTGGCACCTATAAAAGAAAATCCAAGTTCTCATTTAAGAATAAGCTTCTTATTCTTATTCATTCTTCTCATTCTTAATGTATAAGAAGTTTGGAGATGAAGCGTCCCCACCATCTACAATTTTACATTAAGAAAGTCTAAGGCGGGGGTAGCAGAACATGGACACAAATACCAAGGGAGTTAAGAATAGTAAAGGAAATGGGATACTGTAGTGTAAAACGTTAACTTGCCCGCAAGGAATAGCTGCAGTAAAAGTCTGGGGAATAACTAGAGAAAAATTATGAAGGAACACCCTCCCCCAAGGGGTTCTTTATAATTGCTCCCAAAGGAGTTTGGAAATCTCAGTGCTCAACTGGGAAATGAGATACAAGCCACAGGTCCCACCGCTGGCCCCAAGAGAGAGAACGGAACAATGTACCTCATCACCACTACAAAAGCTTTTATGATCTTCTTTTTAATCATTTTCCCTGATAGTTTTGAATGTGTGTATAATGAACATGCAAGGCACAAATTTGTTTACACATTAAAAGTAGTTTGATAAGCCCAAGGAAATGTCCTAATTTACACGTGGCATTTTCTCACTCATTCGTTTATTTGTTGGATAAATTATGGAGTGCATTCCCCATGTCAGGCTCTGCGGACACAAAACCAGGCCCTCCGTAAAGAGGCTCCAGGAGCCAGCTCTTCCTGTAAGAGTTAGTAATCTAATATTAACACTGACATACATGCAAATATTTCATGGCTCAGAATAAAAGAATTCATTCAGGACATTCTCAGACAGTGAAGTATTTATGTCACAGACAAATTAGCTTAGCATTGAAGTTAATGTTTGCAAATAAGAGTAATTGGGAATGTAATGAAATGTGTTTCTGCATGAGCTTCCATTCCCAGTCTAGCTGAATGACCTTGGGCAAGTAGCAGAGCCTCTGTGAACCTCATTCTCATAAAGAAAACAAAGATAATATCTAGTATAGCAGATTCTTTGATGATTAAACAGCAGCTTATAAGACATATAACACATGTAGCACAGTGTGTGGCACAGAGTAAGTGGGAAATGTTATTAATAGCTGCTCCTACAATTATCACAAGTGTCGGAATAATATTAATCTCAATAGAAAAGTAAAGGGTTTTACATACTACATGTATGTTTGGATTTCACAGACTTACCTTTCTGCTACCAAAGAGTCAAGGTCCTTAAGCTTAGTTCTCATCAAGGCAAATATTATAGTGGGCTCAAAGTATAGAAAGAAACCAAGTTAAGTGATTCTCTTAAATGCTTTTGCCAGCCATGGAATTAACTATGTCTATTTCATGTTATCAACCACTGATTTTCTGATATCTCTCTGTCAATTAAGCTTCTCTTTAAAATGAGCAATTTTTGTATTGCTCAACATTATTTCCTAGGTCCTTCTTTTAATGCATTCATATTTCTCTTTAACATAACACTACTTTCATTCATTTGTTTACTGATTTATCAAAAATGTATTTTTAGTACCTACTAAGAGCCAGGCACTGTTTTGAACTTAACATGTTAAATAATATCATCAAGACAGACATAGTTCCTATTCCCAGGTATCTTAGTCAAGGCTGTTGTCCTGTTCAAAATGTCTTTCAGGATCTCTCATGTCATGCACTTTCCTGGTCAATCATTGTACACTTTTATCCCTTCAATGTGGTTCATAACATAAGTATCCACTAAACCCTCATTTTTATGTATAGACTACAATTCATCAAGTTTATTTTGACTGCTGCTCCTACTCACTAGTCCTGTTTCTCGAGTTCGTGGGTCCCAGTATAGACAGAAGTATTGATGCTGGATTTTGGTGGTTGGAAACCTGTTTGCGTTAAGGTCTGATTGAACAATAAGTCATTCCTCCAACACGAATGAGATCCTAATGCAATGTGATGATGACACATGAAAAGGAGCCTTTCCGGTAAATTCTTTACAGTTTTCATCAACTCAGCAGGTAGAAGAGATTGAATATCTGCTCAAAGCTTATGTTTATCAGGGACATATGTTCTAAGACATGAGTTATCATTTTTCCAAGCAAGATCTTAAACCCCAAGTACTTTCATGTTACAAGACATGAAAAAGCACTGAGCATTCAGTGCATGAATTATAGCCATTTACTGTGTGGGAACCAGTGGGTAATTCTGTGCACATCAAATTTTCCATCTCCCTCTTGATGTTAATGCTGGCCTTGGCTGATCCCCAGTGAAAGAGTAGTACACACAGACCAGGTATTCAGAAAAACCTTAGCAAATTTCTGGGAAGAGTTGAAAGCATGTTTTTGTTTTAGATGTTCACCCTCCTGTTCATGGTGAGATGAGATAAACACATTCCCAAAAGTTCAGCAAAACATTTTCAGAAGTTAAACAGAAACTCCTAGAAAGCTGAAAGGTATTGATTCTTTCCAGCCCAGCAGCACTGTCCCAGACAAGTATTTAATAAATGGTGGCACAAGGTCTGTATTGATGTCCTTTCTGAACCACCTAATTTATACCCAGCAAGTAACTCATGCAGCAGGGCTTGCCTCTTTGTTTAATCATCCACCAGCCCCTTCAGAGCCCAGTCATGGTGATAAAGCACATCACGGCTCCTGCTGCTGGTCAGCAGGCAGGAGCACCCCTGACAGCTCATGGGCTTGCAAGTCCTCTGCCTCTCACATTGCCTGTCTCATGCTTCTGTCAGTGTCCACAGCAACCTGACCAACTGACTCTCTGCTTCTGTCTATCGCTGTTCCCGATTCTCCCTTTCTCCCTGTTTCTCTGTCACTGTGTGAGTCTCTCTCTGCTTCCCTCTGTTTGCATGTCTTTCTTCCTGTATCTCTCTGTCTCTATCTCACTGGCTCTCCATCCCTCTCTGTTTCTCTCTGTCTTTCACTGTTTCTGTGTGTCTGTATGTGTGTGAGCATTTCTCTGTCTCTTTCTCTCTTTCCCTGCCTGTCTCTCTCATCTGTCTGTTATTTTTCTATCCAATCGATATGCCCACCGTCATATACTATTTGCAAATATATATAATTCAAAGTTTCTTAATGTAGAATCCACAGATGTCCACAGGGCCTCATGAACCCCTGAAGCTGAATGTAATTTTTTGCCTATAAACATTTTTCAGGAGAAAAGTTCAGAGCTTTCAACAAAATTCCCAAAGGCATTCTCATCACACAGATAAAAAGTTTAATCATCAATATGGTTGTCATTTTCAATAAATTATAAATGTATTGTAAAGGTTTAACTTTTGGCCAATATATACCTTACCAACCAAGGATACTCACAGGAACATACCACTGTTACATGAAAGTTCACAAAACATTTGACAATTAAAATGGTGCACATAACTGCTTTAGAGGCTTAGAAATTCTGCCTACAGGGAACTTTCTCATTTGGTACTGCTGTTATTTTTCAATCTTTTCCTAAATATTTGAGAGCTACTTATGACATAGTCCAATGAGCTCCATCTCCATAAATTTTTATCTTTCTGAATATTTCCACAAGAATCTTTTCTTTTCTAACATAGCTCGTTAAACAGAGACTCATAGGCAAGGATAGAGACATGAAACACTTAGCATGTAGCACATTCTGTCCTCTACAATTACTCCTACATGAGTTGTTTTAGAGAAAATGTTCAAATGGTTATATATTGTCTGGCTTCTCAGTCCGAATGAGTTTGTGTGTCTGGTTTCAACAACTTCCCAAATGATAAAACCGTAGAAAATGGTTAGGGTTAATTCAACATAGACACTTCACTTTAAAATGCAATTGTTTTACTTTATTATTTTAAGTATATTTTATTGATTATGCTATTACATTTGTCCCACAATTTCCCCGCTTTGACCCCTCCATTCAGTATACCCCATCCCTCCAGCAATAAGCCCCTTAGTTCATATCCATGAGTCATGTGTGTAAGCCCTTTGGCTTCTCCATTTCCTATGCTATTAGCATCCCCATGTCTACTTTGTGTCTACTAATTATGCTTCTTAATCCCTACAACTTTTCTCCCATTCTCCCCCTTCCGCCTCCCAGCTGATGTCTCCAAATGATCTCCATTTCTGTGACTCTGTTTCTGTTCTAGTTGTTTGCTTGTTTGTTTTTGTTTTTTAGATTCATGTTGTTGATAGTTGTGAGTTTGTTGTCATTTTAATGCCCATGGTTTTGATTTTCTCTTTCTTAAATAAGTCCCTTTAACATTTCATATAATAAGGGCTTGGTGACGATGAACTCCTTCAACTTTACCATATCTGGGAAGCACTTTATCAGCCCTTAAATTCTAAATGACAGCTTTGCTGGTTAGAGTAATCTTGGCTGTAGGTCCTTGCTTTTTACCACTTTGAATACTTCTTGCCAGTCCCTTCTTGCCTGCAAAGTTTCTTCTGAGAAATCAGTTGATAGTCTTAGGGGAACTCTTTTGTAGGTAACTCTCAGCCTTTCTCTTGCTGTTTTCAAGATCTCTCTTTATCTTTAACCTTTGGCATTTTAATATGATGTTTCTTGGTGTGGTCCTCTTTGGGTCCAACTTGTATGGGACTCTCTGTGCTTCCTGGACTTTTATGTCTATTTCCTTTACCAAATTAAGGGCGTTTTCTTTCATTATTTTTTCAAATAAGTTTTCAAATTCTTGCTCTTCCTCTTCTCCTCCTGGCATCCCTATGATTTGGATGTTGGCACTTTTGGAGATGTCCCAGGGTCTTCTTTTACTCTCCTCATTTTCTGGAATCCCTGTTTCTTCTTTCTTTTCTGATTGAATGTTTATTTCTTCCTTATATTCCAAATCATTGATTTGAATCCAGCTTCCTTCCCTTTACTGTTGCTTCCCTGTGGATTTTTCTTTATTTCAGTTAGTGTCACCTTCATTTTTTTGCTTATGTTTTTGCTGTACTCAGTGAGTTATCTGAGCATCCTAATCACCAATGTTTCGAACTCTGCATCTGATGGGTTGGCTATCTCCATTTCATTTAGTTCTTTTTCTAGGGTTTGTTCTGTTCTTTCATTTAGGTCATATTTCTTTGTCTTCTCAATTTGGCAGCCACCCTGTGTTTGTTTCTGTGTATTAGGTACAGCTAGTTTGACTCCCTGTCTTAGCACACCTGTTAAGTTGTATGGGGAGGAGAGTTAGGTATTCACCAGAGTGCGGTAACCTGTTTCACCACTTTGTGGCTCTGTGTGTTGTGAAGGGGTCAGAGAGGGGACAATACCACTGCCTGGCTCCTGGAGATTTGCCCAGCACTGGCCTCATTCTAAATAACCTCACCCACTTTCCATATGCAACTGGTGCCTTTCTAGCTGTTTCCCTGGTGGTGATTCCCAGAGTGGGTGGGTTTGCATATGTTCTAAGTCCATGCAGGCCTTTTAAATGGACCCTCCTGAGAAACCAGCAGTTACTTCCTCATCTCAACCCCTCCAGATTTTTTTCAGCCAGAAGTATGAGGCTTTATCTTCCCAGGGCTGGAACCCTGGGCCGGGTGGTCTGGCCTGTGGCTAGTACTGCTTGCTCCCATAGTATCCCTCCTGATTTTTATCCACCACACATGAATGTGGGACGACCTGTTCCACCACCACCACTGCCAACACCTCTCTGTGCCTCACCAAGTACTGTGCCCTGACTCCACAACTCTGCCCCTCCTACATGTTTGGATGAATATAACTTGTTTAAATCCTTGATTGTCAGACTTCCATACAGTTCAATTTTCTGGCAGTTTCTGGGTGTTTTTTGTTTTGAGGTTAGTTGTAATTCTTGTGGTTGTGGAAGGAGATGAAGCATGTCTACCTACACCTCCATCTTGACCAGAAGTCCCAACTGTCATTTTATTTATAAAACACTTCTGAAAATAAATCATTGCTTGGAAAATGAGTATCTGAGTAAAGGATTAAAAACAAAAATGGGTTTCTCAGCAAGGATAATGGCTTCAAGAACCAACATATAGCCAAGGATAGAAATGTTCTTTAATAAGTTCTACAATGCCAAAAGGACAAATCTCTCAGACAGGACTTCAAGGCTTTCAAGAATATAGCACTAAACTTCAGATCTGATCTCCAACATTCTTTAACAGCCAATTTATCTCTTTCCTTCTCTTTTGAACCCAGTATTCTAATATCCCTCCATATTTTTCTTTGCTAGTATGGCATGCAGACTACAAGGTGGCCACTGAGATCTCCAATGTGCCTGGCATCCATATCTTTGTAATTCTATGCTTGGGTGTGTATATCTAACCAACAGAATATGGCAAAGGGGATATATTATGCTATGTAAGACTAGACTCACTCAGTCTCTGTCTGTCTCTCTCTCTCTCTCCCCCCCTCATCCCCCCTTCTGCCTTCCTCCCCCATCTCCATTGTTTACTTTAAAGACGCAAGCTGTCATGAACCCTAGAGCCCCAAGAAATCCTGCCAGCAACTCAATGAATCCTGAAAGCTTATCTTATCCCAGTTCAGTCTCTGATGTGATCCCAGTCATTGTCAATGCCTTGATTTCAGGCTTCTGAGATCCTGAGCAAGGAACCCCATCCAGCTGCCCCCAAACCCCTGACCCACAGAAACTATAAGATAATAAATGTGTGTTATCTCCTGCTAACTTTGTTACACAGCAAATAAAATTCATACAATTAGCACTTTGCTCTTTTTTAGAATACTCTCACTCCCCTTTTGAAATCCTGTCCCTTTGTCAAGAATCAGATCCGAAATTTCTTCTTCATCTATTCTCACCTAAAAGCTGGCAATTTATCTCAGGTCTTTTCTAACAGTTTGATTTTCAGCCTCTCCCTAAGATCCCTTACCCACATGGGTGACACAGGGCCTTACTGTCTTGCAGGAATGTGTTTTCATGTTGCCACATGGATACACATCTGTATAACTGACTCCCTTGGCCTGATCACTTTGTCATGGCTTTGATCCTGCTTGTCCAGGTGCCTCCTTTCTCCCTTTCCTACCACTCAACTCTCTTCTCCATAGCAAAGGCAATCCCTACCCTCTCCCTGACCTTAGTGAGACCCCAGCTTTATACCTATTGCCTGATTTCTTCTTGGCTCTGAACCCAAGCTGATTTCCCCAGCTGACCAAAACCTCTGTCTCAAGTTTGAAAGAAAGTGTGAAGGCTTGAATCTGAGTCTCCCCATCAGTGGACACAAATCTCTTGTCCGATTAAGAAGGCCTCAGCACCGGTACGCTAGAGAAACAGCTGTGACACCAGCCTCTCATCAGGCCCCCACCCACCTTTTTAAATATTTCACCCTCAGATAAGCCAATATTTCAGTCCACACCCAGGTCACAATAGATATTCCTCGCTTATTCCACCTGTACCCACTAAACATCAGGTGAGGGTAGAGCTGGCTCTTGATGCCCACAAGGTATTATCCACAAGGAAGTGTAAACTGGGAAAGACTTTTTGGAGGATATTTTGGAGTATCTATCTAAATATAAGAATTTATACCCTTTGACCAAGCAATCCCTTTCCACTCTGATCAATATCATAGGAAATATACCCTCATGGGTGTAAAAGACCATTTAGTGGAGCATGTCTTTTAGAGTAAAAATCTGGAAAAATGTGGAAGATGGATGAAATAATTATGATATATTCATACACTCATACTACGGGCTGGTATTCAGCAATTAGAAAGGATGCTGGGACTTCTGCCTCCAGGAAAACTAAGTGGACATACTTTTGCCTCTTCCTCCTGCTAAGTATAATGATAAATTCTGGAAATTATATATAAAACAAACATAGGGAAACTCAGAAAGGAATTAAGGTGGCAAATCAGCTAGGGGCCTGCAATCAGGAGGGTGGCACGGTGGCCAGTGTCCTGGGTTTCCTCTTCTCCTTACACATCCTGAAACTGGAGCTGAGGAAGTTCGCAACCCACCTGTACCAGAATGTAACATTCTTAATGGCCCCAAATAGAAACAAGCAAGAGGTCCTTCAATGGGTAACAAAGGCAAACAAACACTGGCTCACTCACACTATGGAACATACTCAACAGTAAAAAGGCATTATCTATTAACACATCCAACAGCAGAATGAGTGGTCAGAGAGGTGTGTTGAGTGAAAAGAGTCGATCCCAAGAGGTACATACTATAAAATACTGTTTATATATCGTTCTTGAAGTCACAAAATTATGGAAATGGAGAACAATGTAATAGTTGCTGGGTTTACAGAGGGGAAGGGAATGGGAGAGGAGTGGGTGCAGATGTAAGAGGACGACACAGTCCTTGTGGTGATGGAAAGGTTCTCTATCTTGACTGTAACAATGTCGGCATTTGGGTTTTGATCTTCAGTTTTACAAGATGTTCCCACTGGGTGACACTGTGAAAAGATACATGCAGATCTCTTTCTTTTTTCTGCATGTGAACTTACAATCATCTCAAAATAAAAAACTTGTTTTTTAAAAAGGAAATGTAATTTCTAATTGCTCCAAGCTGCATTCTTCAAAAAAAGTAAGTTGTAGAACATCACCTAAGTATGACCCCTTTTATGCTAACAACATTAACTACACTTTACAGAGACTCACTGGGTGGCAAGCACCGTTCCAAGTCCTTCACATATGTTCACTCATTTAATCCTCACTATGAACCTATGGGTTAGGCTCTACTATTATGTGCATTCTTTAGAGAAGGAAACTGGGGCTCAGGTAGCTCAGCCAGAGGTTAGAGTTAGGATTTGAATTCAAGCTGCCAGACTCCAGGATTCATGCTCTAAACCTTTAACTAATTTTTATAGCTCTCAGTCTGAAATGAATTTTTACATGTAAATAATAGAAAAGGGTCTTAACAGATATACATGACCAGTGGTATCCTTCTAAAAAAGTCTTTGCAGGGGGGAGCTCTGATTTGTAGTCTTTGATAATTTATATAACACAAATACAGCCAATTTCAAGCAGCTAATGTGATGACCCTAAAAACAAGTGTTGTTAGGAGCCAGTTCTGACACACTACTGGTTGTTGTGTCCCACTGTGTGATACCACAAATTAAAAATAGGATGCCCCTGGAGAGAGGAAAGGAGAAATACCATATTATCTCACCTATAAGAGGAATCTAATGAACAACATGAACTAATGAACAAAATAGAACCACAGGCATGGAAACGTGGAACAGACTGATGGTGAGCAGAGGGTTGGGGGGGTGGGGTCGTGGTGGAAAGAAGGGGAAAGGGCTTGTTTAAGAACATGTATGAATGACCCATGGACATGGACTGCAGCGTCAGGATTGACTGTGGGAGTGGGGGGTGGGATGGGAAAAGGAGGTCAAAGTGGGGGGAAATTGGGACAAATGTAGCAGAATAACAATTTAAAAGTCTTTAAAAAAAGAAAATACAAAAAATAAAAATAAAAATAATGATTTTACTTTCCATTAATTGTTTACAATGACAATACACACATGGCTCATGTATTTAAAAAAATACAAAATAAAAGCAATTTAAGGATGCATCCTATTGGCTTAGAACTTAAAATCCTTTATGGTCCCAACCCCTTCCAAAATACATGGTGAGACAAAAGTAGGTTTACAGTTGTGAGCACATGAAATACAGAGTTTATTCTTGTATTATTATTTATTAATTATTGTACTATTTTCCATATGAACAACTGTAAATCTGCATTTGCCACCACTGTATTCTAGTGCTCAAAACACTTCAATGCACCCATTACCCCAAGAAACACCTCAGTCTCCTTCTCAGGACATACATGTCCTCTGACGGGTTTGGCCGTGGCCGGGTCCCAGCCTCATCCTGTACCTCTCCTTCCACAAACTCCTATGCTTTGGACTCCTTGCCATGCACTGTCTGCCATGACGCCTTTGTTTATACCACTTCTGCTTCTGGGCAGGCCTTTCCCACCCCATGTCCCCCCACATGCACCATAGCTGACGTAAAGCCTCCCACTGGACTGTATCCTCCTTGATAGGAGAAATCATTTCTTACTCATCTTTCTCTCCTTTAGTGCCCATAGCAACCATATATAAGAGGTTATTTATTATCCACATTTTACAGGTAAGGAAACTCCAATTAAGAACTCATTCAATATGTATTGATTATCTATTGCTGCATAATAAATTACCTCAAAACTAAGCAACTTAAAACAGTGATATTTATCTTTCACAGATTCTGTGGGTCAGAAATCTGGGCACCAGTGAATCTCTGGCCCACATTCTCTCACAAGGTTACACCAAGGGTTGCCTTCAGTCTCACCTCAAAGCTCCATGGGGAAGGGTCCACTGCCATCCACTGATGGTTGTGGGTAGGACTGACCTCCTTGTGGACTATTGGACCAAGGGCCTCAGTTCTCCACTAACCGTTAGCTTAAGCTGCCTTTGGTTCCTTGCCCACGGACCGCTCGCTCAGAGCGCGGCAGTTCGCGTCATTGGGGAGCAAGTGAGAAGAGTCAGAGAGAGAATGTGCAGGTGAGAAAAGAAGTCAGTCTTCTAAATTCTCTGCATGGAACTCTCTTCCCCTACATCTCCACATGGCTTGTTTCCTTGCTTCCTTCATGTCTCTGCTCAGAGAAGCCATCCCCTCCCTCAACATCCATCTTTATTCTTTTACCTTTTTTTAATCATCTGATATAATTTATACTTCTCAGTTTGTGTTTTTTCCTTGCTGTCGCCCAGCACCCAAGACCCAGTGCTTGGCACATTGTAGGTATCCAACACATATTTATTAAAAGGACGCAAATAGTGAGCTAGAGAACACTAACCGTGCATGTAGGCAGATAAAAGACGTGGGATATCCTTGTAGAAATGATGGAAGTGTTCATATGTCTGTATTCTGCCCCTTGGCGGCTGCTAACACAAATGGTGCCCATGACCTCTGCTTCCTGGTGTCCATGCCCTTGTGTAATCCTCCCCCTTTGTGTGAGGGTGGGACATAGTGACTTACCACAAATTAAATGTGACAAAAGTGATGGAATAGTACTTCCGAGGTTGGGTAGTGGTGGAGGAGAGTTCCAAGCAGAGGGAACCGCAAATGCAAAGGCCCTTAGGTGGGGCTATGCCTGATGTGCTCAACGAACAGAGAGGAGGACTGGAGGGGGGTTCGAGGGAGGGAAAAGGTCAGAGGGCTTTGCAGGGCCTTGCAGGCAATGGTAAGAACTTTGGTGTTTTACTTAAGCATGTCAGGAAGCCATTGGAGGCTTAAAAGATTTCTTTTCAAGACCCACTCACATGTAGTGGGAGACTGAAGTATTTTTTAAGCCTCTCTCTGACCCTCACCATTGTCCTGACTTTGCCAGTTTTCCTTTTATCTGTTTCAATGGAAGGAGAATTTACAAATCGTCAGTGCATGGAATACCCACAGGATGGGGTGCACCATCGTCAGCGTAATGCCCTTTCACTGAAGCTTCGCTTTTCTCTTTTTGGCTTCATTTAGGAGGTTAACAGCAAGTTGCCAACAAAATGGCAAAGAGAGATTTTTTCCTCTTTCTTTTTCTAAGCAAATCTCCTGATTTTTGTCTGAACAAACACCATCCAGTTTGACTAAGAACACACAGACGCTAGCCAAAACGAATCCAAAGCTGTGTAAGATGAAAGCCAAGCTGAGCCATCCAGAGCACCTGTGTAAGCAAACACCCACCCCACCATCCAGCATGCACCCAGGGAGTCCTCGTAGTTTAAAGAGGCTTTGTGTCATCTATATGTTACTAGACCTAGACTTCATGCTTCATCCTCTCCTTCAGATTTGAAGCAAATAGATCCAAGTTCCGATGCTCTCTATGGCAGGAGTAAAACCGAGGTTCTCAGCCTTGGCTCTGCTGACATTTTGGCCCACACGATGCCTTGCTGTGAGGCTTACCTGTACACTGTTGGACATGTAATAGCCCCGGCCTCAATCCACCCCTCTGAGGTGAATGCCAGTAACACCTTCCCAGTGTGACAGCCAAAATATCTCCAGACATTTGCCCTCCAAATGCCTTTTAGAGGGCAAAATTGTTCCATTTGAGATATAATTCTATAAAAGCTTAGGTGTGCGCCTTGGAGGAAGTTACTAATCCTCTTTGGCCCACAGTTGTTCACCTGGACAGTAAGGAGAATATTATCCTACATTCCTAAGAATAGGAAGTTGGACAAGGTAACTCTCTGAGAACTCTGTTCAAGATGCATGCTTACGTAAATCTGTGACGCTCAATGAAACTATTATATTCAATTGAAAGTATTCCTGTGATACTCTGAGCTACTTGAAGGTCAGAATGAAATCTTCCACAGTATTGTGTACCAGTGTCCAATTTGTGACATGCAGTACATTCTTCATAAATATGGGCTTAGTTATGATTAAATATTACCCATACTGTTCTCATGATTGCACTAACTAGACCTCCTATACCTAGCATTCCTAGGTACTTAATAAATGCTTAATGCTGTTATTTAATGGGGTGAGGTCACCTTAAAATCGGGTCCTTTGTTAATTCGAAAATGTTCAAGTTAACCTATTGATTGTTGACCACGATCCAAGTACTTGACAGGTGGATATGAATGGAACATGGCTCCTGCCCATCAGAGAATCATGCTAAGTGGCGTAAGTCAGGCCCACATCAGAACAGATTCCACTCTACAGTGAAAGATGTTACAGTCAAGATGATGGTGGGCTCCAGAGATAACTGCATAATTCTACCAGTCATTTCCTTGCATGGATCCTTAGGGTAAGGAATAGTGAAGAACCAAGGTATGTTAATAGAATAAACTATATTTTATAGAAATTAAGTCATTTCTTGGTTAGAACTCTTCATGAGATGGGTCACACATTTCCCCACCTTCCTAAATGAATCACATGTGTAATTGAATCCAGCGATGGCTTTATGTTGAGTGTCAACTTTGACACCTATTTGTTTCCAGGAGAACTATGTCAAGAATGATGCCAAGGCCACATTCCAGCACATGCTCAATGTCGCCATGGATCCAGCATGAAGAGATGGTGGCTCACTTCCAGGTATTGACCATCTCTGATTTAACCTTTTCTTGAAAAGACAAAATAACATTGTAAATATGGTCCACCATGTCAGTAAATGACAATGCCATCATTTGACTTGCTTGGGCGTAAGTCTTTGGAATCATCCTAGACTCCTCTTTTACTCTGACAGGTCACATCTCAATTGTCTGCAAATGCTAACAGCTCTACAGGCAACAGATATCCACCTCTACTGCCTCCACCCAGGTACAAACCTCCATCGTCTGTTTCCATCTCTAGCTACTCACTTTTCCACCATATTTACCCTACATCTATTCCCTGAACTACCAAGAAACCTCCCAGCTCAGGACTTTTGAGCTTCTAGTTCCCTCTAGCTGGCATGCTCTTTCACCAGGTAACTTTACAGCTTGACCTCTTACCTCCTCCAGCTTCTCAATGAGGCCTTCCCTGGCTTTCCTATTTGTAACTGCAACTCCAACAACCTCCCATTTCTCTTACTTACAGGTATCACTCATCATCAGCTGATATCCTAATATGTTTTTATCATTTATTTAGTGGAGACATCTCCCCACTAAAATATATGTTTCATGAACACAAAGATTTCTCTCCATTCTGTTCACTGTTATATCTCCAGCACCTAGAAAAGTGCAAGTATGTGGTGACTGATTAGTAAATATTTATCAAATGAAGCGTGGATAAACAAGTGGATGATCAGAGCTATAATTCTGACACTTAGTGATTGTGGTACTTTGGGAACCTCTTTGTTCCTACACTAAATGACACAATACAATAATTCTTTGGTGAGTCTGTTTAGAGATGTACCGTCTACTAGAAAAGCTACCAACCACATGTGGTTTTTTAGATTTAAATTTACACTAATAAATATTAACTAAAATAAAAATTTCAGTTCCTCAGTCACATTAGCCATATTTCAAGTGTTCAAAAGCCACATGTAGCTGGCAGCTACCATAATGGACACACAGATATAGAACATTTTCATCATTGCATAAAGTTCTTTTGGCCAGCACTGTTCTGAAATAGTCACTCAGACTACCCAAAAGTAATTACTATAATTAATCTGCTGATTTAGAGACCAATCAAATCAGCTTGTCAAAACTGTATACAAAAGGAGTGTCTATCAAGGCCCGAAGAACTCTCCCATGAGGCTGTGTGCCTGGCCTTATCCCTCTATCTTTTCTTCCTTCATTTTGGCTTTCTCTGCTGTTCCAAAGTGATGAATTTGCTGGGTAGATGGTCAGTAGTTCAATGAGTTGCTACAGTATTACCTCTACCACATAGAAATTGTCCCCTGAACTCAGAACTCTATTTTGTCAGTCTTTGTAGATAAAGGACACATGACACAACTGTCAGAAATACACATAGAAGTGGGAAAACATTCTCTTTGCATCTGGGGATCAGAAGAGGGGAAGTGTATAGGAAAACAGGAAGTGGGTCAATTATGATGACCAGTGGACAGAGAACATTGTAATGTCAAAGGTAGTTGACATTTATAGTATAGGATAAACAGGTACAAGAACATGGTATACATTTATTATTTACAGTTTGACAATTCTTGTCTACTCAGGAAGAAAAAAACATAAGTCTGAATGTCTATCATCAATTTCTTTTCAGTAGGTCATGGGACCAACATACTGTTTCACTATTGAAACCCCCCCATATATGTTCCTCTGATGCCCTTTAAATAATCCAGCCAAGCCACCTGAAGAGGTCAAGATGGGCAAACATCCCTGAAAAGGAAGTAGTTTACCCTCCTGCCTTCCACTCTCCTGCCCTGAGGACAAACAAATGTGTCACTGATGAGGGAAGTCCACACTTTAACACTTGTATGCCACACTTGTAACACTTGGCCAATGCCAAGGTGGTTATGCATCAGAGACTCTAGAAATGTAAAGTAATGGTCAAGGAGTGAGTATGGTCTCTGAAACCAGACTCCTTGCTCTGCCACTTGTTAGGTCATGCCTAGCGATGAGACCAGCCAAGTTATACCTCTGTGCTTCAGTTTTCTCATATACCTAACCTCGCGGAGTTGTTGTGCAGATCGGCCAAGTTGACAAATGTAAAGCACTAAGGGTAGTACCAAGCATGTAGTATGTCAATAATAAGTGACTGATGCTATGACAATAGTGATAACGGTGATGTTGGAAAAAGGGTACTCTAGCTATAAACTGCCATTCTAGGATACAGCTTATGATATGGACCGATCTGGATTGCATTCATAATCCATATGTCCCATTACACATCCCAGACTAAGAGTTCCACTGTGCTTCCATATATGCATGCTCATGTGAGATGCTTCTGTCACACAGATGTCTGGTCCAGCACCACAAAAGCAAGGGGCAGCGGAATGTTGTGTTTATGAGTCAGAGCGGCGTAGCTCAAACCCCAGCCATATCACTTACTATCTAGGCAGCGTGGACAAATTAGTCAACCTTGCTCACTTTCCTCTTCTATAAAACAGAGATAAAAGCAGTGCCTGTTTTCCTAGTACTGCTGTGAAAGTGAAATAAAATACCACACGTAAGCTTTTCAGTCTTTGGTGCAGATGAAGTGTTCAGTAGAAAGTAGTTATCATAATGTATCCTTTCAGTTAAGATGCTGGTGGCAAACACTGACCTGTTTCTTTGAGTCCATCACAGGACTTTGATTCAAAGACCCCTCAAATCTCTGAACTAGAAGGGGCTTCAGGATAACTCACCCCATGCTCCTTTCTTTACAGATGAGGAAATCAGAGGCCCAGAGAGGGGAATTTATTTGCCCAAGCTTACCCCTCTGGGCGGAGTCAGAACTGGAATTAGAACACTGTTCTCCTGATTTCCTAGTCTGGGGCTCTGTTAGCTGTGCCGCACCCTCCCTGCATGGACGTGACCCTCTCCATTCCCAGACGCTGTTTCCTTTACCACATCCACTGCAGCAGGTGCATTCTTGCTGCACCTTCACCCTCAGCACTGGTTACTCAGCTTATAGTGTCACTGGTGGGGAACATGTCTCAGGATGTTCCATACTGTCCCCTCAGGACTGGGCCCCAGCTGCCCCCAGAGGTAGTCTGCTCACTGATGCACCTTGCATTGGCTTCCTTTTATTCCCTGTCTCACTCCCTCATTGCTCGCCCAGTGCTTTCTGGGATCATCTTCCAAATAAACGACTTGCACTCAATGGCTGACCTCATGGTCAGCTTCCACAGAACACAACCTAAGATAGTCACAAATAGGATGATTGCTTAAAGAGAGGAAAGTGGAGGAATAAAATAAGAGGGAAAATAGCACAGAATGAAGCATGTGGTTTCCAGAGTACACAAGTGCGATCTGGGTAGCACAAAGAGTGGAATCAGGAAATGCAGACTGGTCACTGGGAGCCACTCAGACTAGATAACCTCAGGTTCAAGTACTCCAGCATGTCTCTTCATCAGACTTTCAGTCAGAGGAAAAGTCACTGTACCCCTGTATGGACAGTCCCACAGTACAACACAGCACCTCTCTCCATCAGCAAGTACCCATAATTCTGCCAACACAGAAAATATCCTGTTTTTCTTCTCCCCCCACAAAATTTCCCTTCCTACCATGTACTCTTCAAACATAAAGTCCTAACCTCAGTGAACTCAATCCCTCATTTGCCTTCCCATACACATGAGTGGTGAGGGAAGTCTTTCAGGCTGACTCTGGGCTTTAACTTTAGAGCCAGGACAGCTGGTTCAACCCCAGGCTTCAGCACCACCGCTAAATAGGATAAGCTATTTCAGCACGATGAGTTTTAGTTTTCTCACGTGTAAAATAAACTAGTAATAGCTGCCTGAAATAATGTTGTGATGACACAATACAGTGTCTGTAATGCACAGGCTGGCATGTCGAAAGGGCCAGCACGCAGCAGCCATACTGAACCTGTACTGTGTTGCTTTGTTGTTACTGCTATATAATGGCTTCGTTTGTTCCCACTGTCGCAGCCTCTTGAGAGTTTCCTGGGTGGCAGGCACTCTCAGAGAAGATATGCAGAAGCAAGCTTCCTCCCCTTTCATTGTAGAAGACTGATTTGGAGCCTGTCTTTGAGCCACTAAGCAAGGAGAGAAGGAGAGAGCCCACTAGAAATAGAGACAGCCTGCCAACACACCTGAAGGAGAGAGGCCTTGGGAGCCAAGGGCCACGGTAAAACAAGAAAAAAGCTATTATGATGAAGTTTAAAGATTTCTTGCAAAAATTATGCATGGTTCTCTGCTTCTAAATTAAGTTTCACTAGAGCTTATTGGAGATCTTGAAGAAATATGTCATTTCTCCTTCATTGTCTTTGTAACCAGGATAAGTCAAACTCACACAAGAAATTTAGCAGGGAGATGAACAGCTTGATGGGAGATGAAAAGCTTGATATCTGTTTCAAAATATGACCCCCATCAAGTCAGAATTCCTCTGTTTTACACTGAGAGAAGAAATTATTATTTGTAAAACCACAGAAGCCAATTAATGCAAATGATCCTGGGATAGCAAAACAAAGTAACAAACAACTTCTGCCTGAGGGTGGGCTAACTGCTGTAACAAATAGACCGTAAAGTATATAATAGTACAAACATAACGGTTTATTTCTGGCTTATAAACAGGTCTGAATAAGTAAATAGGGTGGCAGGGTTTCCTCCCCATGCAGTTGTTAGTAGATCCAGACTGGTGGAGCCCTACCATCACCAGCACAGGATTTCCATGGGTGCTGGGAAGCTGTCTCCATTTGATCCAGCCAGGAAGCAAAGAGCCTGGAGGAGTGTGTGTGGGAGGTTTGCGGGCCAGCACCCAAATGGTGCTCATGCCTCCTTCCCAATCCATTGACTAGAGCTGGATCTAGTGGTCTCATGGTATTTGAGGGAAGACGATATAAATGGTGGTATATAGTCAACAGTTTCTTCCAGATTTGATTCAAAACTCATGACTTCTAGATGTAGCTACCAACTAGCAGTGAAAAAGTAACTCGACACCTCTGAGTCAAAAGAAGTTGGAACCGTTTTCACAACATGGATGGACAGTGTATGAAAATCTCCTGGGTGAATTTCTCAAACTACGCAGTGACTCCAGGATGGCTTCTCTAGCCCTGCCCACCAGGTCAGACTCCAGTATGACACCTCTGGTCCAGCAGCACTGGCACTGGGCACTGATGGTAGTGTTGGCAGTATGGGTTGCTGAGGTGGAAATAATCAGGCTATGGCAGATCCCTGAGGTTGCTTTCAGCTCTAACTTTCAACAATTAATACCCCTGCATATAAAAATAGTGCACCAGTTATTCCCCTAACAAGATAACAGTAGTTATTAAAGAGAGCGGAAGCTGTAGTCTGCACTCATCCAAGTTCTTCTCTATGTCTTCTTCTGGTCACAGAACACAGAGATCCAAAGCCAACACTGAACGCAAGCAGAAGCTAGGGAGGGAAGGAAGGAGAAATCCCCGTGACACTATATGAGATCCTGGATTTGAATGTGCCTGAAGGCAGCAAAGGTCCTGACTTCCTAGGATCACAAGCTAATGTTATTTTTTTACTTATACTATCTTCCATTTGATTTCTGTCATTGGCAAACTGGAGTACTAACTTATACAAGTTCTAGGGTAATTAGCAAATTTGGACTGACAAAAGCATAACTTAAACATAAAATAAATTTATTGGATGGGTCTTAATACAGCCCTGGCCAGGTAGCTCAGTTGGTTGGAACAACCACCCAATATGCCAAGGTTGTGGGTTCGATCCCTGGTGAGGGCATATACAAAAATCAAGTAATGAATGCATAAATAAGTGGAACAACAAATCAACCTCTTTCTCTCTCTCTCCCCACCCCTCTGTCTCCCTCTCTTTCTTTCAAATCAATAAATGAAAAATTTTAAAAAGGAATAATACACAGAGGCAAAGGAAGAACAAAACAACCAGAGAAGCCGACAACAGCTTTAGGTGCTCCCTCACCTCCTTTCTGGGATACTGTCCAAATATGGCTTGGTTCCAACAGCTTTTCATCTATAAGTACTACCGTTTGGGTTTTCCAGTTCTTTGGAGAAAAGACTCTAATTGGTCCTGCTTGGGAAAGGCATCTCTGCACTTTCACGAGAGTTTCTCAACCATAGCACTACTGACATTTTTGTCAGGATAACTCTTCATTATGGGGTCTATTCTGTGCATTGCAGGATGTTTAGCAGCATCCCTAGTTTCTCCCACTAAAATGCCAGTAGCCCTCACTCCAGACATTGACAAATGTCCCTGTAATGCAAAATAATCTCTGGCTGAGAACCCCTGCCTTACACCGGTTAGCTATGACTAGGGAGGGTAACATTAACTTGGTCACTGGGGGTTTGGGGAAAGCTATGCAGCCAGCCTAGTTTGTGTCTACTCAAAAGATTTCGCCCTTGAACTTCAAACTCTTCCCCGGATATCTTTGGACATCTCCATCTAAATATTTTAAAACCAAAGAGAAATGCAGTAGTTTTTCTTAAACCTCTTGCTTCTCTTGTATTTGCTGTTTTTAAATATTGTATGTCACCAAAGCGATACTTTTATTGTAATTAATGCTTCACACAAAGAAGTGTAGAGTTAACATGCCACTGTTTTGATTAACCATCTAATAGAATTTTCATTTAAATCACTTGAAAATATGAATGATAAGTTTTGGGAAAATTATGTTTTAATTTGAAATTAGAATATTTTCCTACTAAACAGAAAAAGAAATCCCTGTAATTTGTTAAGAATCCTCTACCTCATCTTCTTTTCCATATATTTTTTACTTTTAATAAGGTTCAGGTGTACAACATTGTAACTCAATGTCTGTATGGACTACAAAGTGATCACCACCGCCTGCCTAGTTGTCATCACCATACAGTTGACCCCCTTCACCCAGTTTGCTCATCCCCAACCCCTTCCCCTGTGGTAACAACTAATCTGTTCTCTGTATCTATGAGGGACTATTTTGTTTTGCTTTGTTTGTTCATTTGTTTTACTTCTTTTAGAGTCCACATATGAGTGAAATCGTATGATATCTGTCTTACTTATTTCACTAAGCATAAAACTTACAAGATTCATCCATGTTGTTGCAAATGGCACGTTTTCCTTCTTTATTATGGTTTCATAGTGTTCTGCTGTACACATACACACCACATCTTCTTTATCCAACCGTCCGTCACTGAACACTTAGGTTGTTTCCATGTCTTGGCTCTTATAAGTGATACTGTAATGAACAGGGGTGCAGATGCCTTTTCGAATTAGCGTTTTCATATTCTTCAGATAGATACCCAGAAGTGGGTTGTTTGCTGTCTTGACAAATAGTAAAACCATTACCCATTCTCCCCAAGCTGACACATGACTCTTATCTCTGCTTCTTCATTTTCCCACCCGACTTCCATGCCAACACACTCTGCCAAGTGTGTCCCACAATCCTCTTTCCTTTGCACCCTGATTCCCAGTCTCAGATTTGGCCCACATAATTTTTTGCTGGACTTTGACAATAGCCTGTTGACCAGGTTCTCTGCCATCACTCCCCAGGGCTCTTCATCTTTCAGTGAGCAGAGTGATCTCCTGACAATTGTCTCTCACCTTGGCACACCCCTGACCAAAGCATTGTGTGCTGTTATTTCTTTAAGCGACCAGTCCAACTTTCAAGACTGGGACAGAATGTTATTCCTTGTCTTGCCTCAGGTTATTTTTCTCCATTTTATTTTCCTTTCCTCTCCCTTCCCTACTCCTTGTGTTACACACACACACACACACATACACACATGCACACATACACATCAATATTTCCAAAGGTATGCCATGCTATCGTCATGCCTTTATATATGCTACAGTATTTTATTGGAACACATTTTGCTTCTCTTCCAAATAAACTTCTCATTCCCAAGTCTCTAGGACACTGTCTGACATTCTGAGAAAGAGTTACATGTTCTCTTCTCCAAGATTTTGCCATACACTGTGTACTTTGTCTACTATGACACGCACATCATTGGTAGAGTTAAACTGACTTGCTTACTGGTTGGTCTTCCCCACAAAGTCATTGCTTCTTCACTCAGTAGCGATATCTGTCAAGCACCCAACAGAGTACAGGACATCCAGCAGACAGACAGATGAGTTTTACCTAATGTCTTTGTCCATTGAAAGTTTAGGTTGCTATTTCAAGGGCAGCCTAAAATTGTTAAATGTATGGGCTCTGGAATCAGAAAGAGTCAAGTTCTCATACTGGCTTTTCCACACACGTTACCCTGCCTTTCTACCTGAGTTTCCTCATCTCTCACATGGGAATAGACAGACCAACTTCTGCACAGGATTATTACGAAGCTCATTAAATGTGGGTTAAATAAGATCACCTCTGTTAAGCACTTACCGAGGGCCATTGCAAGCCCTAAATAAGTATTAGCTGCTATTATTCTCAACATCACCATGATTATTATCCATTCATATTCTGCCAAAAGGCATTCAGGTCCTCTGCTGAAAAGCCATTACTGACTATATGTTGGAAGAGAGCCAGAAAAAACTACCCAGATTTGAAGTGCTGTCGCCTGGTGACATTATCCAGTACAAGGTCTGCTGGCAGTGTTTTAATGAGGCTGAACGTCAGCATAATGTTAGACTGTTCTGACGCTCCGGACAATGGCGCATCCCTCACACCACAGGTGGGAGGCCTGTGGGGATGGGGAATCTGGCTTTAATCCTCCACCCATCAAACTTTGGGCAAATGGCTTCTAGAACTCAGTTTCCTCATCTATAAAATGAGCACAAAATTATCATATATACCTCTCAGGGCTATGAGTAATGACATTTTATTGTCATATCACTTTGCAAAGCTTCAGGACTCAATACTAATGCAGGGGCTATAGTTTTTCAAAGCCAGCTATAAATGCTCTCCATCAGGTGTCCAGCAGAATGGGCTGAGCTGAGGGAATGCAGCCACAAGCAGGACTGGAGTGTTCAGAGAATCAGACTAGAAATGTGGTCAATTGCTCAAATGATTCAGCATGCACAAGGCCACAGGCTGATGGGATCCACGTTAGTGCACACACTGAAAAGACACCTCATATCCTTAAATAGGAGCATTTCAGGGGAAAGCTTGCGGCCCAGGATCACAAGGTATGTAGTGGAAGAAACCTGTTAGATCCCAATCATGGACCGTCTCTAGATGAAAACATAAACACTGGGGTTTTCACAGAAAACAAATATTGAATAGTTAAGGTTTTTAGTAAAAATACAAACTGCCCCTACTCTGTTAGGTGTCAGTCACTTTATTAGGCATGACACATACTCTACTCTCAATCTTTCCCCACATTCTAAATCCCATTTGTGGGGAATGGCAGCCCGGATTTCAACCGGGGCCCCACAGCTCATACACAGTAGAATAAAATTTGAATGATGCCCTCCTCCAAAGCCTGAATTCTTCCCGCTCTTTGGCATCCTGCCTCTTGTTCGATACACACCTCCTCCTTGAAATGTTAATTGTCCTAGTTACTTCCTCCTGGACTTCGCTAATTTAAATTTTGCAGCTAAAACAACAGCTGCTCAAAGGTGATCCAAAGAGCTTCAGGGCTTCTGAAACGGAAGACCTTAGGGGCTTATGGAGAGGGAACAAACGCAGCTTGTCTCCTAGAGGAAAGGTAACGCTGATAAGCAGGGCTGGAGTCAGGCTAGTCGGCAGGCTCCTTTCTGAGTCAGGGCCGTCTGTGGGAGTTCAAGGTTGACAGGAAATCCCAAATGAGAAACTGAAGTGCTCAGCCACACATCAAGAAGGTTGCCAAAAATTAATTCATTAAGGAATAGGCTTCAATGCCTTGAAAAGCACAGAGCTTTTAATAAAGGCAGAGAGGCAGGCCCATAGCCAAAAGTCAGGGACCTCCTTCCAAGGAGGAAGTGGCTTCCTCCATTTTGCAGCCTTGGTGACATCCAGCTAAGGGTCCCCTGTGACAACTGGTTCTCCCTGGTCAAGATCATTTTCGTGGTTACCCTGGCTATTCATTCAGCATCAGAAATGATGAGTCAGTGTGTGTATGTGTGTGTGTGTGTGTGTGTGTGTGTGTGTGTGTGTGTGTACTGGGGAAGCAGAGGTGGAATCAAGGAAACTACAGAAGTGGGCAAAGCCCAAAAGGAAAATATTTAATATTAAAACATAGAAATGCCAAGTCTTTGAAAAATAAAATTTGAAGTCATTTTATGGTACAGAAAAGTCAAGAAGGAGAAATAAATTCCTTTTTTTTAAGCTCATACTTTTGCAAGAACAGAGGACACTCACTATTTTCTGTTCATTAAAAAAAAAAGCCAGAAATTCACTCTTTAAATTAGGACAATCATTTCAAGCCTCCTCCGTCATTGCCAAGTTGGTAGTGAAAGAAACCAGTAAGTTTGTATGGGAGGGAAAGAAAAGCTGCAGAGAACTCAAGGTTAAGCAAGCAATTAATCCAGTGTTGACAGTGGGTTTGCTGACAGACTGACAGCTCCGGTGTGATCTGACTCCTAGCTGCCTAGCATTTGCACCTCACCTGTATTAGCCATTTTGGGGGAATAAATTGGGAAGGGAAGTGAGAAAGGAAAAAGTAATAAGTGTTTGTCAAAGGGTCAGAGGATCTGGGTTTTAACGGAACTAGAATTTCTACGTGGCATAGGCTTGCAACAAGTCATGGGGAGAGTGTGAAAAATTAGAAGGGAGAGCTGAGAAAATTGTCTTAAAGCCACATTTGCAAGACCAGCACTAAGATGCACCTTGGGTTGTATGTATCTGTGCAGTGTTTTAAAAGGGCTGATGGACACGTGGGTGGCTTTGCTTCTTACTAGACACATGTGATGTTGGACAAGTTATTTAACCTGTCTGAACCTCAGAGATCTATCAACATTGATTTAAGTCTTACTATGTGCCAGGCACTGGTGCAGACACTGAAGAACCAGTGGTAAACCAGATGATGCTCCTGCCCTTGGGAAGTTTACTTTAAGTGGGGGCAAGAGACAAAAAGCATAAATATACACTAATTCCAGGAAGTGTTATGCTAGATAAGAGAAAAAGGAATGAGTGGGGTGAGGAAGGAAAATCTCTTTCCTAAAGGTTATTATGTCAAAAGCTTTCTCTGAAGATAAAAGAAGCAGAGAACTGGATGGGACTGGGTTTCCCCATCATCAATACTACTGACACAGGGGCCAGATCATTCCTTGTCATGGGGCTGACCTGGGTAACACAGGATGTTTACCAGCATTCCTGGCTTCTTCCCACTAGATGCCAGTAGGACCCCTTCTCGGGGTGACGATCAAGTGTGTCTCCAGATACTTGCCAAATGTCTTCTGTGGGGCAAAACTCTCCCTGTTAGGAAGCACTGGAAAAGAGGGAGGGGGAGAGCAATCCAGTTGTTCAAGAGTAGAGTCTTCCAGGTGGAGGAAGTGCAAGTGCAAAGGCACCTAAGGGGTGGAAATGGACTAGTGTCTTGGAAGAACAGGAAAGAATCCTCGATGGCTAGATGGCTGAAGCCAGGGAAGAAGAAAGGGGTAGAAGGTGAAGTCAGAGAAGTAGTGAGGGGCTAGATCATTCAGGGCCTAAGCAATGGCAGGATAAGGTTTAGGATTTGACCTGATTTTCACCTTGAAAGATCACCCTGGCTGCTATGGGAGAACTGACCCTAGAGGGTAGAGCCGTTGATAGATGCTCAGGCATCTAAGGAGAGATGCTAGTGCCAAAGACTGTGGTGATGGCATGGGGATGTGCAGAAGCTGTCAGGTTTAGGTTGTATTATGATGGAAGAACTGACATAATTTGATGATATATTGAATGAGAGATTAAGGGGAACAGAAGCCAAAGAAGTACAAGTTAGAGATGTGCAACCTGGGTGGAGCTAGGCTGGGGAAGACTGGGTAGAAGCAGATTGGAGTGGAGGAACTAAGAGTGCCAGCCTGGATGTGTTAACTTTGACATGCTTCTCCAGAATTCAAGTGGGAGGTTTGCACAATGCTGGCTCATAGCAAGAATTAGATCAATGGAGCAAGAAGATGCTGGGGGGGGCGGCGGGGGGGCTGGGGAAGCAGACACACCTGGACAATCCTAGCATAGAATTATTTACTTTAAAAAGGCTTATGAACTACTCATTTAAATTATGGGCCACCTTCATGCATTTCAGATAAGACAACTAAAATTTTGCCCACGTTGTTTACCCATAGCTTTTTGTTTCCAGTATTTCCAGGCTAACGTGGGATAGTTGATAAAAGGAATTATTTGAGTATCTGGGATACATAATCTCTAAGAAACTTGGTTAACTTCATGAGTCTCCCTGTATTTATTTATTAGATAGTAAATCAGTGGCAGAATTAATTGAAACCAATCTCTTTGTAATATTTTTCTCTATGGTTTCTTACATTCCAAAAAAAGTTGCACTCCAGAGAGAAAGATTACAGATTCTGTGATGCTGCCTACAGAGAAGTGATTTTTCAAGGAGTTTAAGGGTGACATTTATACTTAGAACACCCTAGGCTCCCTGTTGATCAGTAGAGACATTGAAATTGGTCGTTAATTAAATAACCCCCCGCTGCTTCTTTCTGTGGAGCATGTGTCAATGAGAAAAGCACCTGCCCCCGCAGATGGGAGGCCGCTGTTTGCAGCACCTACCTCTGCAGCTTCAGGTTTCTGCTTCTTATTTCAAATTGTTGTTTTCTCTGCTCTTGCCTTCTTCACCCATGTGGTACATCTCCACCAATTATTAGCACAGAGAACCTTCACTTTAGATTTTCAAAAGCTGGGGTTGGCACACTTTTTCTCTAAAGGGTCAGGTCGTATTTATTTTAGACATTGGAGGCCTTGTAGTCTCTATCAAAATTATACAACTCTACCATTGTGGCAAAAAAGTAAGTGTAGTAAGTAAACAAATGAGTGCGACTGTGTTTCAATAAAACTTTCCTTCCAAAAACTGGCCATCGGTGGGATTTTGCCCATGGACACTAGTTTTCCAAGCTCTGCTCTATAGGATTCATCTCTTTCGGATAACAGCCACGTCATCTGCAGAGTGACTTCCATGTATACAATACAGCCCATATTGAGATGATCATTTGGGATATAGCCTTCAACACTGTTTAAAATCTATAGTAATGCATATAGGTAGAATTATGACATCTTTTCCTTTCAAGTTTTATGTTAGGAACATTTGTCATTTCAACAGAAAAAAATATTTGGTAGCATATCAGCTATATCTATTACTACTATGAGGAAATATAACAAATCACTACAAAGCTTAGTAGCATAAAATAACAGCCATCTTTCTCAGTTCTCCAAAATCTTGGGATCACCTGGATGGTTCTGCCAAGTGGACCTGCTTTACTGATCTTGGTCAGGCTTGATTTTGTGCCTGCAGTTAGTTGCTAAGCTGGCTGGTCTCAGATAGCCCTGACTCGGATGACTTGGACGTGTTCATGTGGTCTCTCACCCCCCAGAATACCAGCCAGGGCTGGTGCTCATGGCATGGCTGGCGTCGAAACAAGAGCAGGACCAGCTGAGCAAGAGAGCAGGTGAAGTGTGCCAGGCCCCTTAAGGTTCAGGTTCTAAACTGTCATGCTGTTGTTTATACTGTGTTCTTTGGGCTAAGGCAAATCACAAAGTCAGCCCAGAATCATACTGAAATGGAACTATAAAATTTCAGGGCAGAGGAATGAACACAGAGAGACCATTAACTGGGTCATCGATGCAGCTGGTTTACCGCCGTGGCCACTCCAATACCAGCTGATTTCTGGGATGCTGTCTCAGGGTCGGAATACCTCAGAGCAACACTTAAGCAAGGAAGAGTGGGAGAAATCAATTAATTGATTCAAAGTCTTCGAAAATCTGTGTTCTAATTATGAAGTTTTTAGAATAGCTGAAAGATGTCATTCCTTATTTCCTCTATCTAACCATGATTAAAAGAAGTACTTTATCATTCCAAGGGTGATCACCATAAAACATATATTTCCCCCAAAGTTAGTGTTTAACAGAGACCAGAAGTCTTCGGAAGTAAAATGGTCTAAAATGCTCTAGTTGGATGAGCAAACTAAAGGGGGAAAAATTCAAAAAACAAAAGCTTGCCAGTAAATCTAAAGACGAAGCACTGTGCCCCACACCTTCCTTCAGACGGTCCTCCTTTGGGCTGGGAGTTTTCTTGTTAGGCTACCTGAGTCATCTGAACAAGAGTCTTCCACTAGGAAAGCACTGGGTGTTTCACTTCTTCTGTAGCAAGATAGCAAGCTCCATGGAAACCGTATTCATTCAAACCCTTTGGTCGCAAGTAACAGAAACCAACTTGTGCTGGCTAAAGCACTTTTTAAAAAAAGCTTTAAATAAGGATGCAGGTTGTCTCTCAGAACCCATGGACAGAGGTGCTGCTGAGTTTCAGGAGGAAACTGGAAAACTGGCCAAGAACCAGTTTCCTGTTCACTTATTTATCCCTGATTTATTCCCTCGCTCTGCAGAATTAGCTTCTTCTGTGACTTAGCCCATGTGGTAGAAAATATGGGGAGGATGGCTGTCCCATTGTGCCTGTGTTTTATTATTCTTAGCTGAACTAAAGTGTCCAAGTCCTAACTTCCTGAAAGAATGGATTTCATTGGTCCAGGCTGGGTCAGAGGGCCATTCTGATCCAATCATCTATGATCAGTGTTAGAAGCTATAAACACGGTTCCTAGGGCCTCGAGTTTTGTGGGTGAAGGGGGCCCTTAAGGAATAGTTGGTAGTTGTTTAGTCAAGCCCGAAATGCTTATGATAGCTATTCTCCCCATCGGTACCATTAGTGTCGGTTAGGAAGGGGGAAAGCAGTCAAACTTGTGATGTCTTAAAAAGGCATCGTTCAAGCACTCCTGACCTCGTGAAGCCCTTTGGTTCTTTATGTAGGAACTCATCAAGCACAAGGGCTGTTAATGGTTTAACACACCAAGAAAAGACTACTAAGAGTTTACTACTGTTTTGGTTTAGGGACCCTCTTAGCAACAGACCCTGAGTTAAGGATTTGACAGCAAATAGCTTATTTGGGAAGTGATCCCAGGAAACACCAACACAGGAGTGAGAAAACTAGACAGTGACCAGAAGAAACCAATGAATGAGTTAACAAGTGAGTTAACAAGTTACTGCTATAATCAACTGATGCTTAATCCTGCTGGGCAACGCTGAGAAACAGTGTGGGTCATAAACCCAAGGCTTGCCAAGCATTGGCTGAGGGCTTGCTGGGGTTGGGATGTTAATTCCCTGACACTGTCAGCCTGCAACTACATGGTAAGAACCGGCTCCACTGGCCGGAGAAAGCTCACAGGCATTGAAATCTGGGTTCTTACCATTGGAAGTCCAGCTGGTGTGCACCGAAATGATTGTCTGACATAACAAGCAAGCACAGTGGGTTGATGAATTAGGGAGAAGCCACCCAGGCAGATAAGGGACAAGATCTGACCTACTGCTAAGAATACCCACACTAGAAGGGGACAAGTGTGGAAGCAGTAAGATCAATTAGAAAGCTATTGCATTAGTCCAAGTTCAAGATGCTATAACTTGAAAGAACATCAGTGGTACTAGTAGGAAGAATTGGTTGATAGATGGCAAGAGTTTTAAGGAAGTCTAAGGAACTACTAATGGGGTTACAAGGTGACAAGGATGACTCCAAGGTGGGTGTGTTAGGTTCATTTATTTTTATTTTGTTAGAAAGGGGATGGCATTTGAAGTCAAGCAATAGCCACAGAAGAAGTAAGTGCCAGGACGTGATTTCTTTAAGCCTGGGGTGCTGGGGCTGGGGAGCTTTCAGAAAGTTAGGCCCAGGTCTGATTCTGAGGGGTACACACTGCCTTGTCTTTTACAGGGAAGGAGGACGCAATCAGACATGTGTTTTATAAGGTTATGTTGGTCAATTATGGAAATCAGATTATCAGAGGAAACAGTGTGGAGGCTAAGGGGTCCAGTTACAAAACTAACATAATCCTGAAACATCAAGAGGATGAGGGTAGATTTGAGGCAGAAGTGTTGGCGAAGAAGTGAGAAGGAAAGGTTTGAGAAGCACTTCAACATTGTAGAGAGTGAGTCTAAAGAGCTGGCGACTGGATGTGGGATTTGAAGAGAAGGCCTGAGTCAAAGAAGGCTCTGAGGGTTAGCCCTGGGTTGGCAGGAGGGCGGTGAAACTAAGAGGCACAGGCAGAGAGGCAATTCGAAGACACCACTTTGTCTTCTGTGGGGTTGCCAGATAAAATTCCGGAGGCCCAGTTATTTTTGAATTTCAGATAAAGTACGAATATGTTTTTTTTTAGGATAAGTATGTCCCATACAACATTTGGAACATACTTATGCTAACAATTATTCACTGTTTATTTAAAATACAAATGTAATTGAGCTTTCTGTGTTATTACTTGCTAAATTAGGCAACCCTACTCTTTGGGAGAGCTGAATTTGGGGTGTCCGTGGAATAAAGGGCGCAGGCACACGTCTCACATTGATGGGTGAGGTCTCCGCTAAAGGTACACGCCTGAGAATCACATTGAGGAAGATCATGCCTCTGGTTCTCATATATGGCTGCATTTTTGAATCACCTAGAGAGCTTAAAAAAGAAAACACTGATGATCAGCTGTTCTGACTTAGTTAGGCTACAGTGCAATGTGGGCACTGGGATATTTTAAAGCTCCCGCAGGTGCTTCTCATATGCAACAAAGTTTATTGACCACTGATCTAAGCCACGTAAATAGATAAAATCACTAAAGTAGAAAAGAATGCACAAGATGGTTCTCTGAGGGGACCCATCATGCCTAAACATACATAGGGACAAGGAGACTACAAGGAGGGGTGAGGGTACAGGACAGAGGGGGAGGGTGGAAACAGCAAAGGCCAAGGAGAAAGTCCAGGAGGATGTGGTCAGCTGTGTTCAGTGATGCGGGAGGGTAGGGAGGAGAAGTGGGGAAGTTCCATTGGGCCTGCCTATTAGGACTGGGGGCTTTTATGGGCTCAGGGTCACAGAGGGTCAATATGGAAGCCAAATTGCAGGGGTTGCGGAGTGTGTGAGAGATGAGCAAGGTGAATTCACCGATGGACTTGTCCGTATTTGTAGGACAATTCCTTATCTCTTGTCTCTTTATCTGAAGAACAGAGACAATGCCACCTTCTCTACTAGATTCCTAGGAGGACAAAAGTTGAATAGAAAAACAGAAAAAAGGTGCAGTGAAATGTCTTTTATATGCATTTCTAGAAAGAATACAATATTGATTTTTAAATAATCAAGCCCAGGACGATGGCTCCTCAGCTCTGGTCGGGACAGCAGCTTCTGGGAGCTTCGCTTAGTGTGAACTGGGGATAACTGCGCCTATGTCAATGGTGATGTGAGCGTGAGATGGCAAGTTCAGTCTCCAGGACACTGCCTGGAATATTTTGGCTTCCATTTCTTCCCCCAACCTACAAAATCCTCTGCAAATATAAGGTGATGATGACAGTGACAATGGTGACAGTTATAAGGGAAGAAGGAAGCACACTGCAAGGGGGTTTAAAGATAGAGTCTACATGTTACAGAAACCCCCCCACCGCACCTCTGGGGGTCTTGTTACTCTATGGTTCTTTTTGCACACCGCCGATTAAGAACTGTGGCTCTCAATGCCGGAGTTTGGTAAAAAGGAAAGGAACTCTTTATTCAAAAGTTATACTAGTTTACAGTAATAGCGGAATGTCGCCGTTAAATCCCAAAGTCCCTTTAAAACTCCCATAAACACACACACACACACACACACACACACACACCCCCTGCCTCCCTTTGCCAAACCAGGACAGTCAGGTGTACTATATCTCAGGAAAAGAAACAGAAGTCCATAGCTTAGCTAGGCTCTCATTCTTAATCCAAAACTGCATCGTCATGGTGGGCAAGGAAATCCTTTGAGCTCCACAGGGCTGACACGTCCTGCTTTCCTGCTTTCCAAATCGTGTCGTCAAGAGAGGCCCCTCTCCACTCCCTAACTGCATGGTAAAAAGCCCCAGCATGGCTGTCATACCTGGGTTTAAATCCCAGCGGGGATCTTCTTCTATCACCCCATTTCCAACTCCTCCCGCACTGGGTTACCCCTACCAGCAGTCTGGTTTCTTCTTCCTTTCTCGGTTGCCAATGTTAGCCAGGGTGAGTATGGCTCTGTGACGGAGGAGGTGCCTCCACGCCTCCAAGCCTCCAAGCCTCCAAGCCTCCAAGCCTCCAATCCCCTCCGGCTACATCGCACCGCTGGTTAGAGTCACGCCCATCTCCCTTGCTCCGGGTGCAGGCACAGCTTGTAACATTATTAAAACTCTGGCCAAGTTTTTTAGATACACAAAGTAGCTCTCTATGGCCCTGCTCCGCTTCCCTCACCCCCAAGCAACAGCTATGGGAGTTTTCTCCTTTTGGGAGGATCTCCAGCTCAGTACCCTATTACATACACAGAAAATAAAGATTTCCCTAACATAATTTTGGTGTACTTGAGACATTTCTACCAGCCTCATAATTATGCTGTCCTCATGTTGGGGGTGGGGGTGGGGGTAACACGGGGGAAGGGAGGTGGAAGGAAGAGACATTGAATGAATGAATGTGAACGAGAGAACACAGCATTTCTCTAATTTACTTATTGGTGTTTCAGAGGCAATACCCTGATGTCTTCTATCACTACTAAGAGATTTTAATTTCCCTTGGGGATGTTTTCTCTTCATCTCAGCACTAAAAGAGAATCTGAAAATAGCCATCACAAATGAGGTTTGCGTTTTTCCACTGTGAGACTACTGCTCATTCCAATATCTTTCCTCCCAGTGAACTAACTGCTCAGGCAAGTGAGAAGGCAGGCAGCATCAAAGCCATTAGTAACGACTAAGAAGTGCCTAATTTGCCTAATTATAATAGTTAGAACTCAAAGGAAATTTTTTATCTTTAAAGCACCTTACAAAAGTTGACTAATTAATCCTCATAACACCTTCTGAAGCATGTACTATTATTTTTTTAACTCAATGTGAAGAAGCTTCGGTTGGTGGCTGAAATGTAAATCAAGGCTACTTGGTAGTGAGAAGTAATATAAATGAATATGCAACCAGACTCAGGTTGGCTGTTAATCTCACAAACTGTTCTCCAAGAATCCTGTGTGTTGCCACTAAGAAATTTAACAGTCTGAAAACAAAACAAGGAAATTGTTTACTAAGATATTCCTTTCAAAGAAACATTCAAATCAGCAATTTTGGAGGAATGCAGACTTTTCTAAGAATTACATGTCCTGCAAGATTAAGATGTGAAGCCCTTGTCGGGTGGTTCAGTTGATTGGAGCATCATCCAATGAACCAGAAGTTTGCTGGTTTAATTCCAGGTCAGGGCATATATCTGGGTTGTGGGTTCAATCCCTGGTCAGGGCAGGTATGGGAGTCAACAAATCAATGTTTCTCTCTCACACTGATGTTTCTCTCTCTCCCTCTTTCTCTCTCTCTCCCGCCTCCCGCCCTCTATAATCAGTGAACATATCCTTGGATGAGGGCTAAGAAAATTAAGATGTCAATATTCTTTGAAATTATTTGCCCCGCTGCAAGGCCTCAGCATATCTCTATCATTTGGCTTAGAGTAGTTTTTCTCAGCCTTGGCACTACAGAGTACATCTTGGGCTGGATAATTCTTTGTTTTCGGGGCTGTCCCGTGCATTGCAAAATGTTTAGAAGCATCCCTGACTTGTACTTACTAGATGCCAGTAGCACCCTACCCCACCCGTCCCCTAGTTCTGACATTAAAAATGTCTCCAGACATTGCTAACTGTGCCCTGGAAGGCAAAATTGCCCCCGGGTGAGAACCACTGGCTTAGCAGAGAAGTCAAGTTATTCTTCTCCAGTATTGCACACATCCAGAGGGCTCTTGATTTACCAGGAAAGCAATTTTTCTTTCTCCCATGGGTCATTACTCTTTGATCGCAATGAACAAAGAATTCCAGATTTTCTCATGGCTTAAGGTGACAGGTATATGCACACAGAGGTTTCCTAAAAGGTGCACAGAATCGAAAATGTTGCATTTGGTAAGGGGGTGCAAATACTGCTGGACAACTGTAGGTAGTGGCTGGAAACTGAGCTGGGGGTGTCTGCCTGTGGTCTGGAGTTTTGCAATCTTCCCAGGTTACCACTGGCAACGCTAATTTTCTAGGAAGGCATGTGGCCCACACAGGACATTTCTGGCCTTGCTTGCCTCCTCCAGCTTTCCACCTGCAGATGCCAGATTCTCCCACTTTCGCAGCAGGGGAGAAGAAGCTGAGAACTCAGTGTGCTAATGAGATTGAGTAATTGGATTATCAGTCTTTTAGAAATCAGTCTCTTGCTTCCCTACCCCTCCTCATCTCCATTCCCTCTCTCTAGCCTTCCCACACCCCCGAAGATGAAGGAGATCTTGGTGTCTTTTAGACCAACCAGACAAAATCATGTTGTAGTTAACCTTTAAAAAAATGTAAAAGAATTTATCCCATGGCAGATAAAGTTAAAGGGATGGCCTGAATTGTGTGCCTCCAAAATTCATAAGCTGAAGCCCTCATTCCCAATGTGACTGTATGGAGATAGGGTCATTAAGGAGGTAATTACGGTTACATGAGGTCATAAGTGTGGGACCCTAATCAAAAAAGGACTGATGTCCTTATGTGATGAGCAAGAGACATCAGGACTGCACATGCCCCGAGAAAAGGCCATGTGAGCTCACAGTGAGAAGGTGGTTGTCCGTAAGCCAGGAAGGGAGTCCTCACTAGGAGCCAACACTATACCTTGATCTTGGATTTCCAGGATCCACAACTACGAAAAAATAAATCACTGTTTTTTAAGCCACCCAGTCTATAGTATCATGTTATAGCAGCCTGAGCAGAATAAGACATTATAGAATACTATCCAGAATTTAAAAAGAGAGAGAGAGAGAAAGGCACAAGAATCCTCACTAATCCGGGAAGATCTACAAGATGTATTAAGTGGAAGAAAACAAATACCACCACCAAAGCATATATACATTATCGTGTACTCATAATCTGTGTACCACACAGACAAAAACTATCTGTGCATATATGCATTCGCACAGACACAGTGATGTGTCTGGGAGAAAAGCACCAGTCTGCCAACAGTGACTCTGGGGAAAGGCTGGGGCTTGGGAGGGGTGTGGTCATGAGGGGCTTTTATACTATTTGGACTTTTAAAAACAAAGCTAAGATAGTATGTGTTAATTATTTCATAAAACAAATAAAAACTTAAGCTTTTTAAAAACCTCACCTGCTCTGCTAGTCTTTTTCAAAGCCTGAATTATGTTCTCAGTGATGCCCACACCTGGCCCCTCCTAAAAGAAGCATAAAACCATAGAGAATGTGGAACTGTTTTAATCTAAACACTATAAATGAATCAGACAATTTCCCAATATTTGAACGTAATGTTCTCTGATGCTGTACTGGGGAGGGGGCACAAAGGAATAACCCTTCCTGAAAATACAAATTAAAGTTCATTAATAGGAAGGAAAATTAAGATGTTTTCATTCTCTAGACATGTGTCCTTGGGACTTCTCATTCAATTCTTTTCAGTGGAATTCAGGAAGAAAGAAAAACTTGTAATAAAAATGACAAATGAAATAGGCAATCCAGACAAAATACATCAAAGTAATAAAACCCCCATGAAATAGATTACCAAAATAAAATCAGAATTGGTTGAGAGAAACAGACATTAGAATCCTGACTGGGTGATTTCATGGGATTCATGACATTGCTCAATAATTTGCCCATCTATCTACACACAGGAAGTGCTTCCCTGTGGCGAGCTTACAATACGACCTGCCCCGTAAAAGAAAGAGACTGTCAACCAAGGTAGTCCCATGCTCAGCATGCTTTCTCTGACCTGCATGTTGGCTCTTACAGGAAGAATAAATAAAATATTTGCTCTTTTGTAAAAAGGAGACCAACACGTGATTTTCCCTTCACATGTCTGTGGTTATTGTATATTTTAGAATCACAGAGATTTAGAATGTGGGCTGTCCTTACTGCTTTTTGTCACAAGAATTATTTTAGGATTGAGCCGGGCAATGTAAATTCACTGGTGGTTCCCTGTAAGTTGTTCCTCTGGCCTCTCTTTTCTTTCCCAGTGCAAATAGGCGGTGAGCCTCTCTCCCGAAGGCTCACAGACACTTTCCAGGTCTTGCTTCTCTCTTTTCCTTTGCCCACAGGTTGGGTCTTTACTTCCCTCCAGGAATTAGCCATGAGGCCATTGGCTAGGTGGGGCTTTCTCCTTAGAAAGCCCTGCATCCTCCTTTCTTTGTCCCACCTAGACTAAGCCCCTCCTGTAGACAGTCATGGGCAACTCCATAGCTCTTACCACCATTTCACTCAATTATTTAATGCTTGTTAGTCCCGCTAGACTCTAACCTCCAGAAAGGCTGGGTTTCTGTTGCCTTGGTTTGACACCGAGTATCCAGCATCATGCCTCTGAAAATCCTCAGCAAGTATTTAATAACAAAGTTCGTTGAACTGAACTATGTATTTCAGGAGATAACAGAAGAAGTTCAAATCAACTAAAATAGAATTTCTAAGGATAAGTGAAGAGCCTGCCTCAAAAATAATTTCTTGTGGATGGGGTGACCATAGGGAGGGCTATAAAATTGAGGGGTTGGGAAGACAAATGAAATTTTCACTGGTCTCGCCACAATTAGCAGCCAGTGAAAGAGGGATACTACTAGTCTTATACTTCAGGACCATTTCAACCTTATCCTTGAGTTTCCTTTGGTCCAAAGTTTGGGCTAGAAGTATCAAGATGGATTCTGCGCCACTGACCTGGGTCAATGTTAGCATCTCTTCTGTTCACACAGGAGTCTAGGTAGGTTGCCTTTATTCCCAGCAGTATTTCCCCAAGACTTTTGTTCCCCTTAAATTCTTTTTCCTTTTTATTAAATTACTGGGGTGATACTGGTTAACAAAGCTATACAGGCTTTGGTTGCACGATTCCACAGCACATCATCTGTACACTGTATTGTGTGTTCACCTCCCCAAGTCAAGTCTCTGCCTGTCACCATTTATCCCCTGTATCCCCTTCTACCTCCCCCAACCCGTCTCGCCCAGTAATCACGACGCTGTTGTCTGTGTCCATGAGTTTTTCCTTCTTTTTCATTTTTGCTCAATCCTGCCAACCCCAAACCCCATCCCAAGAGCTGACAGCCCGCTCTCTATTTATGAGTCTGTCTCTCTTTTGCTTGTTAGTTCATTAGATTTCACATGAGTGAAATCATATGGTACTTCTCTTTCTGACCGGTTTATTTCACTTAGTATAATGCTAGTTCCCCTTACATTTTAAGGCATGTATGTTGTTTTGGTCATAGGAATGTCATAGCCCCCTTATTCAGCCATGACACAATTACTTCCAGCCCCAAAGTTGTCTGCTGAAGTAGCTGTGGGGGGCGGGGGGCACAGCATCATAGATACTCCAGGAAAACTTGTTAGGAAGAATCTTTCATCTGCATGACTGTTAATCACTAATTATTCAATACCCTCCCCTTTTCATTAGGGTTTAACATAGCACATGTCCCATTTAGTAAGTGCACTAAAATATTTCTCAAAGTAATTTAAGTGAAAGTGTTGGTGGTGAAAAATGGTATTAGAACTTGGTTCAGCAATCTTGATGCATGAGTTCAGTTTCAAAGAGTTCAGAGTCAAGGAACTCAAATTATAAGGGAGTTTATTTAGAAACTTCCAGAGATAGTAGTAGGGCCTTTATATCTTAGGGAATAGAGGGAGAAAGATACATACCTTGAGGGAAAAAAGAGAGAGAGGAGGTTCAGGCATGGGGGAGAGAGAGGGAGAGAGAGGGAGGGGGAGAAGGGAAGAGGAAGAGAGAGAAAGAGAGAGAGAGAGAGAGAGAGAGAGAGAGGGAAAGGAGACCCTCTTCACCTGGCCTATCACGCCTGCCCTGCTCCTGCCTGTCTAACTGCCTCCTACAAAAGTACTCTGGCTAAATCTTGGAAAATGATAGCGCTTTGATCTCTTGTCAAGAATGTAGGGGTCTCTCAATTATCCTTATTACTGAATAAGTAGAGCAGTGACAGGAATATAGAACAGAATTCAGAATTGACACATATGTGCCCATTATGTTTATATTTCACTAATAACTTCTTGGAATTAGAAGACTGTTTACTTTGGAAAAATAATTTCTAACCATCTTTCCTTGGGGCAGCTGCTACATTGCAAACTAAACCAAGGCAATAGTAGGCGATATAAAGAGAGAAAGAAGCACAGCAGGCCCATTAAATCCCAGGCTGAGATTAAAGCAGATGACAAATGCAGTGGCTGCCTATTACCATCACCTGTAGGGACAAAGTCTTAGATGGAGAGCAGAATGACAGCTAGTTGGAGGAGGGGAGGGGGCACTTAGGTGGCAGAGGGATTGAGTAAAAAGGAAAAAGGACTTATGGACACGGACAACAGTGTGGTGATTGCTGGCGGGGGAGGGTGTATGAGCACTAAAAGGTAATGTAAAAAAAAATACAATGAAGGTTAAATTAAAAAAATAATACAAACACTCAGGCCACATCCAGACTGATTGCATCAGAATCTCTGGAAGGGAGGCCTGGGCATTGTTAAAGCTCCCAGGTGATTCCAGTGTGTAGTCATGGCTATAAACTGGGCTTAGTGGCTTCGCTGTGCTTGGTAACTCTTGTCTGATGAGATATATAGATCTGAAGCCTGCAAGTACTTTGCTAAAAACAGCTGTTTCCAATGAAGGCATGCAAACCCTCAATAATATCAGTGTCACCAGAAATAAAAAAGAACTAGGAGTCACAATGTATCCCTTCAGAAGTATTTAAACCAAACCACTCAAAGGTACCAAGTTTTATACATAAGGTTGTTCACTGCAGCATGTTTGTGTAATCCATAAGGGACTAGTTAAATAAATGGTGATCAATGTCAGAACATGAACACCTAAGAGAGACTAAGCAGAATACTTCTATATCCTGAGCACCTACTATGTGCACCTACTATAAATGTGATCTTGTTCCAAGAATTTGGATTTCACCAGAGTTCAGGACAAAGATCCTCACCTGTGTGAAGCTTGCCTTCTAGATAAGTTCAGCTACATAATCTGTGGGACTCAGCACTAGTTGAAAAGGTGGTGCTCCTTGTTCAAAAATTACTCAAATTTCAATATAGTGACCACGGAGCATTAAGCCAAACCCAGGGCCCTTCTGAGTGTGGGCCTCGGGTGACTGCAGAGGTGGCGTGCCTGTAAGCCAGCCCAGATTATAGCGGGAGATGGGTGATTAAAAAAAAAAGAGATAAGTACATAAATTATTCAGTATGTTAGAAGGAGATAAGTGCTATGGAGGGGAAAAAAGTAGAATAAAGAAGGGAGATCAAGTTGCAATTTTAAACAGGGTTTAAAAATGTGGTGGGCCACACTGGAAGAGTGAGATACGAGCAAAGATTTTAATGACGCGAGGGAGTCATGCGTGAACATTTGGGGAAAGAGCCTTCCAGGCAGGGTGAGGAGCTAAAGCAAAGGCCCCAAGGGGATCTGGGGGTGTGCCTGGGGTGCGGCTGGGGCAGAGCTGGTGAGGAAGGGTTAGAGAAGAAAGGAGAGGCTGGATCACATAGGGCCTTTTTAAAAAGAATTTCTCTGGCTGCTGGGCGAGGAGTCCATGGGTAGACGGCACAGGTAAAGGCAAGAGAATGCAAGGGAACCACTGTGGTAATCCGGGGGAGAGGGGAGACAGGACAGTTAAAGAATGAGAATAAATTTGGTATATGAGAACATATATATATGCATGTATATATTGTGACATGGAAAATTATCCACGATATGTGAGATAAAGGTACAGTGCATAAAACAGACTGTATCTAAGGGCCCATTCTTTTTGTATAAAAACAAAGCTCCAAACTATATACAGGAGCCTCCCCTTACCTGCATGGATACATTTCAAGACCCACAAGGGGTGCCTGAAACTGCAGGTAGTACTGAACCCTATATGTATTATGTTTTTTTCCGATACCCACATACATATGATAAAGTTTAATTTGTAAATTAGGCACAATAAGATATTAACAGCAATAACTAACAGTAAAATAGAACAATTATAACAATATACTAGTAATAAAAGTTACATAAATGTTATCTCTTTCCATTCACATCTTCCCCACACAAATTTAATGCCTTTCCCCCTAAACACTTATGCACTGTGGCCATAACTTTTGCAATTTGAGGTGCAACAGTGAAACTTGCACAAATTTTCTTCACAATTGCACAGATAGAAGATCCATTCTTACTGTAGAGCTAAGCAACCTCGGCATATGATTTTTCCCTTTCCTTATTAAGTTGCAAACTTTCATGTTTTCACTTGGAGGAAGCACTTTACAGCTCCTCGGTGGCATAGCCGAAGTGCCAGCATCACCCACAGCTCTTGTGATTTGGGGCCATTGTTAAGTAAAATAACGGTGACTTGAACACAAGTACTGTGATACCCTGATAGTCAATCTCATCAGCAAGATAGACGACTACCAGGTGACTAATGGACAGGGAGCATCTACAGCATGCAGACACTGGACAAAGCGATGGCTCATGTGTGATGGACAAGAAAATTCACCACGCTACTCGAACAGCCTGCAATTTAAAACTTATGGCTTATGAATTGTTTATTTCTGGAATTTTTCATTTAATATTTTCAGACTGCAGTTGATAACTGAAATAGCAGAGTGAAACTGTGGATAAGGGGGGACTACTATATATACATTTATATATAACTAGAAGAAGATATAAAATGTCACAAAACAAGCTATTAGCAATAGATACTTCTGTGGCTTGGGATTGTTAGGTGGTAAGGAGCAGCATGTCTTTTTATTTTATACTCTCCAGACATGCTTGAATATTTTACTGTGAGTATAGTTTTGTAAATTAAAAAAAAACTGATTTTCAAAGTAGGATATCATAGGAGCAGCTCCTCTCTGAACACAGGGAATATCTGACAGAATACATAATAATTGGGCTTCTGCAGATTGAGAAGGATGTGGCTAATCTTAAAAAAAAAAAAAGTGAAAACAAGATTACAAGGTTTGAAACCAGGACCTGAGGGGTGGGGAAAGGGCATTTGTCAACCTGGAGAAAGCCAGGTAGCATAGTAAATGACTCATTTTACTCAAGAAATCTGGTACAAAGTGTTCTGCGTGTGTTAATAAAGGTATAGTAAAAAGGAGAAAGAAGGATTTAGGTTGGAAGAAAAATGAATTCTTATAATAAAGAGGATGGTAAACATGGGCCCGGAGACTTCAGTTCTGGGGAATCCCGCCCGACCTTGGATTTTCGCAGTAAGGGCTGCTGCCTGCGCGCAAAGCCTAACAGGGTGTGTCCCCAGCGGCCCGTGCTGCTCTGAGGTCGCCTTTTGGAAGCTCGAACTTGAGGTGGCCACCACCCCGTGGCTGAACAACCATGGAGGTCACTGGGGGCGTTGTTAATGAATCTCTTCAGTGGTTCCGTTACTCTTAAAATTTAAACAAGGCCGGCCCGGCCCTTCATGATGTAACCCCTTCCATTTTGTACCACACTGTCATATTGGGGCTCAGACCTCCCGCTTTCACCAGTTAATTCCTTCTCTGCCTTCTGGAATTACAACGTTCCTCAGTCTGGCTAAAACCCCTATTGCCTTCAGAGCACTCTGTATGTGGTTTATAGGTATTTGTCTTTCCCCACCAAACCATAAGCTCTCAAAACCAGGAAGCAGTATTAGTCCCACCAAGTACCTGGCAGAGTCAGTCCTCGGTATGTATTAAAAAATGAGTAATCTAATATGAAGCCTTATCTATTGCCCATGTAGGGATTAATAGCCTTTCTGAGGCATTTTCCCTTCTGCTCTGTGATCCTCTGAGATCAAAGAGACTTTATTCCCTGAGGGATAAATATACTTAAAAGGACACTGCTTATTAGTGTGGTATTTAGAGCTCCAGGTTGTGAAGACCCAAGTGGACCTCCAGGGACATCACAATGAAGCGGAAAGGTGATAGAGGTAGCAGTCACACACAGTACCTGAGTATTTACTGTTCATACCACCTTGCTTAAATCCACCTTTTTTCAGATGTGGTGATGCAGAGATCACCTTGCATCAGAGAATTAAAGCCATGCTCCTGTTCCTGACGAGCACAAAGCCTAGAGACTAACTGGGTGAAACCAATAAAAAATTTTTCATAGAAAGCCCACTTTTACAAAAAACATCTCAAATAATTATGTTGGAGAGGGCCCAGCTTTGTCATTTCCCTTCTTCAAAGCTTGCAATGACGTATATTCCAAAAGCAGTAGGATCTTAATTGTGCTGAACATCGCACCCCCAATGCCGATCATGTTGCCTGATTTTGAGAAAAACCACCTGGAGGAACTTGAAAGGCCTCTTCCTTTAACAATTAATGCAAATCATCAAAGGTGGTCTCAGACTGCTCACCAGCAGGAAAAATCCCTGAGAGCTATGATTAAGTCATATCCAATTTTTTTTCATGTGGCTATTTATGGCAGACAAAGAACTTGTGTGACATTGGGCTTTACAAAGAGCTTCCACTGTCAGTTAAGCCAGGGACCATTTCCAGATGCCACCTTATAACAAAAAAGATACTAGCGAAGTGAGCAGTGTCCATAATATCACATTAGTGACAAAACAAAGCAAAATACAGTAAAAGAGACAAATTGTAGGAAGGCCTACTAGTAACCCCATCACCCTTTTGAATGCCCAGGAACTGAGGTTCTGTAGGAAACTAACTACTAAGTCATGCAGAAGAAACAAGCCAAAACCTGTGTGAGGGAACCTGGAATGTCATTTGAAACTATACCACCAAGACAGATATTGAGTCATTCACTGATGGGTTAAATTTTTCATCTAGTATGACTAGTTAGGAGTATGTCTAACTCCACATGTATCTCTATCTCCAAGACTTATACTCCTACACTATTTTTGTCTTAACTTTCACATCACAGCCTTCTGGTTTCATATGTCAAAACACTGGCGAGTGTAATTATACTTGTGAAGTAGCATGAGCCATATTGTTCAGGAACTTTATCATTAAAATAGAAGGCCGGCTACCCCATTTTAAGAGAGTGAGAAAATATTTCTTCATTTTGGTTGGAAAATAAATCAAGTACCGATTGCCATACAGATAATTCCTCCGCCTCCTCCTCCTCAAAAAAAAAAAAAGTCTTTTACTGAAGATTCTTCTGATTGTCAGAGGTGTGCTAAGTATTTTGCATTTATACTTCCCAACTATGAGTTGTGGCCTTTTAAAGATGAGGAAAATGAATCTTAAAAAGAGGTTAAGGAACTTGCTCAAGATCACAGGTAGGAAGTGATAAAGCTCTTAAGACTGTTTTTGAAGGTTTTGCTTATTACCAGGTGTCCATACTCTACCTGCTCTGATTTTCTTGAGCATACAAATTAACTGGGGATCTTGTTAAATGCACATTCTAACTGGGTAGGTTTGGAGTGGGACCAGAGGTTCTGCATTTCTAATAGGTTCTGAGTGATGATGAGGCAGCTGGTCAACGGACCACACTTTGAGTAGCAAGGCCCCATCCTGCTGCAAAGGCGTAATGCCTTCTCTCTGGAAGGAATGGTGTATTTCATCCAGCTGGAGCCAGACACTCATTTGACTACCTGACTTTGATACATTTGAGACAACACGGAGACAAGAAAGATACCAATCCAGAAGCAATAGTGGTTATGGAATGCATACATTTCCATGTATTTTTACAGTAAAAATGCATTAAAAAATCTTTCACAAAAGAAACTTAAAAAATACAAGTAGGGTGTTGAGTTTTCCCCCCACATTCTTCCAGGCATCAACTGTGTAATGGGTGGGAGGAAAATTTCTATATGGTTTGATTTCATCGTACAAAATACTCATCCATCATCTCTCATCAAAACATTTACATGAAGTGGGGGATTAGGGAAAGTAGGCTCACAAGAATCAGTCTCCAATTTAAGGTTACAGTAGTTCAGAGAAAACTATATCTTTCTGCTTAGTGCATAGTCCCTGTACAGTACAGTATTTCCAAAGCAAATCTGTGTGGAATGCAGAGGAAATTGCCACACCGAAAGTCTTCAGATTGAGACAGACGCAGGTGGGTAGCACATAGATTTTAAAATATCAAATGTCATCTTTGACAAGAAGAAAGACACCAAAATATTAACTTCAGGATGTACTCCCCAAATCTATCTTGATTTCATTTATTTAAGACTCTGGACCACAATTGAGAGCATTGATTATTTAACATGACAGATTTTGCTAGAAATAGTGAGAAAATTCCTAGCAGTGGAACCTTAGGAATAAAGTCCCCAAACTGGCTCTTAGGAAATGGATGGAAAAGAATATCATTATTCAGTTGTATTCTTCCTCAGCCTTACTACTACAGCTCAATGTATGCTTTGTATGGAAAACTTTGATAAAAATAGCAGTCATAGACTTTTCCCTCCTTTTTAGCTATAGAATGTTCCTTGTGTCTGTTCCAGGAAAGGAACTTGTTTTGTGAATGTCCACATGAATATAGCCACTCATTCTAATGTTATGTATAAACCCATAGTCAAATAAAGCTATGAACAATGTAATATTTATATATGCATAGTGTTTTATAAAAAGATTGGCCCACATACTGCTTTTCATCAATACAGAAACAGCATTAAATCCATAGCACACTGCAAGAAATGAGTGAAGAACAGAATGCAAACAAGTGCTTCGTAATTCACAAGCAGGCTCACCATGGAGGAAATGATGATATTCAAACTGACTAAAGCTTTAAAGAAATACTTATATAGTCTCCCATTTTAAAACAGCTTTACATACCTGATTTAGTTTACATTAAAATATATCCCAATGAATCATTTTTTCCATATTCAGAAATATGAACACATCACATTCCTCACAGCTAAATTTTTTGTCATAAATTCTCTTTTATACAAGAAAAAGGCAACATTTTTAAAAACAGGCTCTATTAATTACAATTTTTAACTATACACACAATGATTGGCTGCTTTTCTCCATTCTTTTTTCCCTTTTTTTTTCAACAGTACCATGAGAACAACAGTGATTGACTTGCAAAGTTTTGTATCTGTATGGAAAATGCAAAACAGTACTACAGAAATATACAATGTATTGTAAGCAGCGGTTTGCTATAGTGGTCCAACAAGTACAAGCAAACATTTTGGCTCAGCTAGGCAGTAATCCATTTCAACCACTTTCCAGGGCTACAGCCGACCCAACTACACACCTTATGTGGGATTGCAAAAGAATGGGTCTTTTTAAAAAAGGAAAATCATCATGTTTTGTTCTGCTGTCCCAAAATTCAAAGGACAGGGTCATGAGGACATGTTTGCCAACTAGATCTACAACCACTGAGATCACATCCTTTCCCCTTCAGTCATTCTGGAGACTGTTATGGTTTCAAAGGGAAATCAGCATTTCTAAGAATAAGCACCTCCAACCGTAAATATCAACAAAGAGCTAACTCCACCAAGGCTCATTTCCTTCTCCCCAATTTGGCAAAGGGCAACCATGGCCTTATGCTAAAAAGGGGAAACATAACTTTCTGTATTGTGGATTTTTATGGCTCCTTCACAATGGGCATATTTTCCCCAATTCCATCTACTCTTCAGCCTCAAATCAGACAAGACAATACAGAAGGTGTTTGTCATCCATTCCTTCCAGTAGTTGAGCGAAGCTGTGACAGCACTGCCTTAATGAGATCTTAGTAGATGTTGATAATGCTAATGAACCTGGCCATCTGCACTTGGGTAATGGCGGCCAACCTTCTCTTCTCTATGTCTTTCTATAGCCAGGGGGAGTCCAAACTGTTTTCTGAACCAACTATGACTCAAGAACATAACATTTCTGTGTGCTGTGTACGTTTGCTATAAATATCCTTCATTTGCAATAGTAGTCTCTTCATACAGTTTGCTTAATTTTAGGATCATTGGCCATCCTAACCCATCCCAAAGAGTCCTCAGCTTTTACAAATATAACTTTGCCTTTTTATTTAAAAGAAAAACTCCTAACTACAGTATAGTACTACATCATTACATAACAGTCTATATCAAATTAATTAAACTTAATAACGTCCCTTACTTAGAGAAAATGATCGACAGCCCTATTTAACAAGGAGAGAAAAAGATTGCCCGAAAAAGGGAACAATTCTTGACAATTCTACAGTTTATGTAGAAAGAAAATTTATATCCCTTTGGGGAAGCATTTGGCAAATAATTTCCAAAAAAGTATGCATTTAAAAATACTTTCTTTAATATTATACATCAGGCACGACACTTTTCATATATATATATTTTTCTTATAAGATTTCAAATGCATAAAATGTTTGTCGCTATTCATAGGATCACCAGGTGTCAGATGCTTCATTAGGTAAGAAACTAAATTATTTCAGGTTTATGACCTTCCTCTTAGAACCTTTGACATGGTAAAGGTTGGAACGTGACTCAGAGCTCAGATACTGAGGTCGGTGCTGCATTCTTTGTAAGGTCGCCTTCTCTGCTCTGGGGGATGCCTGCAACTTCTGCCGGCATCCTGTTTCAGACTCGGCTCTTCCCTTTCTCGGTGGCTGACTCTGTCCTCTCTGTTCCTTTTCTCAAGGGACCGCTCTCGCCTCCGCTCTGGGGACCTTGCTCGCCTCCGGTCAGTCGATTTTGCTCTCCTTTCCGGCGAGCCGCCCCTCCTTCGCTCTGGAGATCGCCTCTGATCCAGGAGCCTTTCGAGAGACCTCCTGCGGCGACTGGGCGAGCAGTCCCTTCTGCGGGTGGGTGACCGCTCTCGTCTCCTCTCAGGAGAAATCTCTCTTCTCTTGTCATGCTTCTCCCTCCTCTCCAATGTGTTGTCAGCACTCCGGGTGCCTTCCCTCCGCTTCTCTGGGGACCTCCTCGTGGGGCCATTGGTCACCAGCCGCTCAGGTGGGGCTTCTCTTCGCCCTTCTGGCACCCGGTCCTTGGGTCGGCAAGCCCCACTGTCGGGGGTCCTGGAAGTTCCGTTCCACGTGTGATGTTCGTTGGGTTGTCTGCTGTACTCTCGGCTACCTTTTGAATCTTTCCCGTGTGCCCGCTTTTCCCCATGTGGTGATGATTTGTGAAGATCGGGTAGATAACTGGACTCCAATGGCGGGTGCGGCCGGCGGCTGGCTGGCCCGGGCCTCATTTCCGGGACACCCTGTGCCGGCCCGAGCCTCATTTCCGGGACACCTTGTGCACCGGTGGAGGCGCCGTTCCGGTCGCTGCCAGGGTCTGCGGGAAAGTAAATGAGAGTGACAGTTGGGTGAGAAGGACCTTGGGCTGCTGTCCCCACTCCCACACTTGAGCTCTCATTAGTGACAACACACACGCAACCGTTAAAGCAGTCAGAATCAAAGCCAGCTGAGTCCTGGTTAAGTATAACTGTAACTAGTTAGGTTAAAAACTAGTGCTCGTGGCTTTTAGGGTCTAGTCTACTGTTCTCCACTCAACACGTATAAGGAACTTACAACATAAAAGCACAACCATAACAGTCTGCCTAGAGGTATCCAAATGCTCCCACTATATCCCTTGCTCACCTTTCCCCACCCACCAGCCCTTCTCCCTTACCCACCCCTCCCCTGCCCCCATGAAAGAAAATACTATTTCCTTTAAAGAATTTTTTCTAAAATTTGCTTTAAAATAATCTTGGCATGAGGGAACTTTCTGGGAGAATGTTAACAGCCTATGTTTTGATCTGGGTGGTAATTAAATGGGTACACACAGAGGTAAAAACTCACTGCACTGTATACTTAGGCTTTATGCATTTTACTGTGTGCATAGTATAGTTCTATTTTAAAATACTTCTATTTAAAAAATAATAATCCAGGATGGTGGGCAAAGGGGGTTATGGAGTCAACACAACAAGATGTTGATGACTGTTCAAAGGTGACATTAAGCGAGGATCCATTAAACATTCTCTCTGCCTTTGTGCATGTTTATTCAACTATTTACTTCTGTGTAAGTTTAGGGAACTATTTTTAAAATGTAGAGTCTCCTGAGAGGTAAAAGGGAGTGGAAGGGAGGTTGTGAGGGACACAGCTGACATTGGTTAGAATTCATCTACAGTCTTCAGTTTAGAGGCACTTTTCTTTATGCTCAGCCATAATTACATCCATGAGCCATGGAGTTGCTGGACTGCAACTCACAACATCAAGATATCTATAGACTTAACAGCAGGGCAACACACATGGGCTTTTGTTTATTATTAAACTATTTGAAATAACATTGCACATGCAGGTAGCATCCTGAATTTATGAGAGCTCTTTTTAAAGCATGGATACTTTGTTACAACTAAACCCAACAGGTCCTACACGCTACCATTTTAGGCAAGGCATCGAGGAATGGTGTGCTGCAGTGTGGTGAGCAAACCAGGGGGACAGTCACAGAGACAAAGTGAATGCTCTGTAAGGATCTTTCATGAAGCAACAAGGTCAATAGTAAGCAATCTGGTTCATGAATATATTCCCAAAACCTTGGGTAGGTGTTAACAAAAGCAGGAATATAGCCTTGAGCAGGGGTTGGCAAACTTTTTCTGTAAAGGGCCAAAGAATAGATATTTTTGGCTTTGCAGGCCACATAGTTTGGTACAGCTACTCAACTCTAGCACTATAGTGTAAAAGGAGCTTTAGACACACATAAAATGTGTTGTGCTACTCAACTAGCAAAAACATGCTGTGCACAGGATTTGGCCCATGAGCTGCCCTTTGCCAAGAGATAACTGATCAAGCAGGAAATCTTATCTTGTCTAGGAAAGCCCTATATACCTACATAACTAGGTGAGAGCTCTGTGATATGATGTTTGTTCTTTCTAAATGCTTGGTAGGCTATCAGAATTAACACAAGTCATTTTATAATCTGGGTGAGGGGAGGTGCTTAGATCACTATCACTATCATAAATCTAACCGTGGGGTTTCTTACACCTACTTTTAAGATAAGGGACAGCAAGACTTCAACAGGGTCAGCGGTGTACTTACAATTCAAAGAACGCAGGGTGCTCAGAATGAATTGCCAAACATATCAAAATAGAGCTAAGCAGAAGCAATGAGGAAATTAGGCCACAGCACAGAAACACCTAGTATTGATTGAGCTACAAACCGTAGTTTGATTATGGCCCATAAGGTAGAAGCAAGCCTCCCCGAGCTTTTCATTTCTCATACATGCAGCGATATTAGGAGGTATCATCGCTGTAGAAGGGAGGGCCCAGCACCAAGAACAGTCAGAGAAAAAGAGAGAAAGAGAAAGAGAAAAAGTTGAACATTTAGATTCCCTATAACAAAGAGGAAAGAAAAAAAATCTGCATTTGTTAACATAGGGCAAAGAGAGTTTATTTGTCCAGTCAGACAGTCTAAGGCAACACTCAAATAAGGCTGCAGAGACCGCAATCAGAACAGTGACGTTTTTAGACAGCCATATAAGGTGACTCGAGGACCCAGACAGTAGATGCATCCTTTTTTCTTACTTTTTTTTTTTTTCAAACAACTGGAACAATGACAGGCTGGCATAGGAAAGCATTAACAATAAACAACAAAAGAACAAAGTTCCTTCCCTCCCCCCTTAAGACCATGGCAGTTAAATTAAGTACAAAAAACTCATTACAAAAATAGCCTCACAGAGAAGCAGGTTCCAATCAAGTCAGAAAAATATTGGAACTTAACATATTATAACCCATTTGTGACTCTAATCAATAGAATTAGAGAGATTTAGTCCAAATGACACATGGAGACATTACAGCAGCACAATCCTGGCATGTTCAACCCTTCTTGGAAAACCAAGTATTTAAATGATCTTTATTTCTAGCCCAAAGAACATTTGTTAGTGTTGGATTTTCATCCTCAGTGCGACAGACATAGGTTTTGAGAGGGTACACAGATTACTGACAGTGACTCTCAAATGAAATATCACATCCAACAGAAGCATAGGGAAGACAGAAAAGGGAAACAATGTTACACAGTTTCAGTGGCATCAATACACCTATCAATGGTTTAGTACACTGCACAGCTGTAACATCTTAATGTTGTCAGACTACCTTCCCCGTGCATGGTTGCCATATCTAAGGGGGCCTGATCTGATAACCACCATCTCCCACCTTGGGCCCCTCATATTTTGCACCTGTATGGATGTCCAACACCTGGGAAGACTACCCTTCAAAGGAGTTATCTTGTCCTTGAGCTGCATCTGAATTAAGGATCTCAGCAGGTCGAAAATGCAACTGGGAATTGTGCAGGATGACTTCAGGAAAAGAGGGTGATAACAGATAAAATCCCTAATAAAGGGGACCGACGTATATGGGGACCATTCAATCACAGTTTCTATAGAAACCTTTGTAGACCTTTGGTTGGGAAGAAAAGCCCTACATCTAGGGCATAGCTATTTTTTTTTTAAATTTTTTAACAAGAATCTCAAATAAATAGGACATAATTATTATAATATATAATATTTTGCCACCAGGATACTAAGCTATGTAAAGATCATTGCTGTTTAGTCAAATCATGTCTATAGATATGACAAAGGAACTCTATGTATAACCTGGCTTTCCCCATAGGAAAGGTATAATCATGTTTTTCCCTCATGATGAGCACTGGGAATCTATTTCATCCTTTATCATTTAAAAACATATGGCTAACATATCAACAGTTTTGTCTGTTCTCTAGTAGTGGGCTCAGGTGGTCTGGGTTGGGGCAGGGACCAGAGAGGGGATGCAGAAGTGTTGCATACAGAGCATAAAGGGGGTAAGCAAGGCCCCCACATCATCTCAAAGTTTCACGTCTCAGAAATAAGACATCAAGTAACCACAAAAGAAAAAAAAAAAGAATTGTGCCTCAACATACCACTCAGGAAACCTGCTTTCCTGCTTCTTAAAAGGAGTATAGTCATTTTGTGCTAACAATTGGATCTGAGAAACAGTTTGGCACAGTTCAAACAATCATTCCTTCGCTCTTGGTCGGACTAGACAAAATGTTCTCTCTGATTATCAGAAAGGGGGCTATAAAGATCTTGTTTTAGGCCATGCCCCAGTCCACGTAAGCAAGCAAAAGGATGAAATGTGTAGAGATTTCAGAACAAGCGAGGCAAATAATCACATGGTGCGAAAGGCTGGTAAGACACTGGTGAATAGGGGAAACAAAAAGACTTTCCTGCTGCAGTTCTGGAGACAAATTCATGGAGTCATGCCAGGGAAGGAAGGAATGTTTTCATAGTTTGACCCACCATATTCTGGTACTGAGCCGTCTCCCCGCTTCAGAGACAGACGCACTCTGCGGCCACCATTCTTAATCAGTTCTATAGCCCGAGAATGCTTCATGTTTTTGGTGGTTTCACCATTGATCTCTAAAATTTCATCACCGATCTGCTCAAAGCAAGAGAGAACAAAGTGAGAACAACACAAAAGGGTTTCACTGGCTATTGAGGTGTTTCATTATTTAAAATTCTTTCATTTATTGATTTCCTAAATATTTATTGAGTATATGCTAGAAAATCTTCTATTGCTTAGGATGAAGCAGTTAAAAAAAAAAAACAAACACACACAAAAAAACACCTGCCATGATGGAGATGACATTCTGATGGGGGAAATACAATTAACAAGAAAATCAGAAAATTACATCTGTTAGAGTGTAAGTGCTAAGGGAAAAAAAAACCCCCCAAAAAACAAGGGGAACAGTAATTGAAGAAAGGAGGATGTGGTAAGCAGCTTCTGGGATGGCCCCCAATGATCCTTGCCTTCCTGTATTCATGACCTATGTAATTTCTTTCCCTTTGAATGTGGTTTGAAATTGGTGACTTGCTTCTGACAAACAGAATATGGCAAATGTGATGAGAGGTCAGTTCAAGGATAAAGTTACGAAATGATTCCGGTTTCTGTCTTGCTTGACCTCTTTTGTGCTCTCACTTGTTCACTCTGATGCATGCTGCCCCATGGAGTCCATGCTAAGGACACAAGGGAGGCCAAGGCCAGCAACCCAATAGGCACTGCATCCTGCCAAGGACCCCATGAGTGAGCTTAGAAGCAAGTCCTTCCCCAGCTGAGCCTTCAGATGGGATGGCAATCTGGTTGATAGGCTGACTGTAGCATTTACTATGTGTTAGTTGCTATTCCAGGCACTGGAGATAGAGGAGGAAACAAAACAGGCCAGATCCTTGTTGTCATGGAACTTATATTCTAGAAGGTAGAAGAGAAGTCCTGGCTTTGGATTTTAAAGTCTTGAATTTGATTCTATTGCTTGACAGCTAAGTGACCTTACTCAGGTCCTTTTAGCTTCTCCGAGTTCCTCTCCTGTAGAAGGAGGTGATAATACCCCATGCTTACCAAGCTGAGAGTGTCAAACTGGATAACACATGTAAACATTTCTTGTGATCTATATAGCATTATACGAAATATCATGATAGTATTTCACTCAATCAGAAACTCTTTTTTAAGTGAGTAAAAACATGAAAAAGTATATCCCATGTGTTTGAAATTTAAACAAAAGGAATATATACCAGTATACTGGGTGCAGCACAAATAATGCCCTATTTTTATTGCAAAATCGTGAACATGTAATTCCTTAACATAACAATATCACACTCAAGCATATCATAAGACATTTTAGGTGAAATGTTCAAATTAAAACTATAAATTATTACAACCATAAGATTACCCTATGGTAATCAAGCAGGTGTTACTTCTGCTGGACCCTCTATATTGACTTGTATAGGCACAAGTTGTGCATGTATATACATAAAGAAACTGATATACAGTCTGATCCAGGAAGCTGTATTTTTATTATGTAGCTCTTCTCATTGTTTTTTAAAAATCACTTACACAGTCTACTTTCCCAAAGGAAAAAAATACTCATTAAAAAATTCAATCTGAAGAAACTTAAAATTCAACATTGTCTCTTAACTACAAGTACTAAGTTTCCTACCCTTGGTCACTTTCTTCCTTTTTCTGCCCAGGCCCAGTTTCATTCACTTTTTTCCTTTTCTTGACCTGACTCCTGATTTTTTTTTTTTTTTTAATTCGCTGCCAATTGCTTCCTCTGTGTTTGTACTAATCTATGTGACCTATCTATAATGAGCAGATGATTTTTCTTATTTTAGTCATCTAATCTGTCAAGGAGAACAACACATTCATATACAACAATAGATCTTGGATATCTAAACACAGCAGAGTGGATTTGTGTATTTAAATTCTGTAGCTGTGACTACTACAGAGTGACGCTAAATATTCATGCCGTGGAGTAACTGTCCCTTTGCTGAGGCAGAGCTGACATGCTGCCAAGGCTGGGGCAAGATGGCTGGTGACGAGCTAGAGGCTGAATGGAGCTCACCACCCAACACCTACAGAACCACAGAACTTTCCTGCTCTCTAAGCATCCTGGTACACCCAGGAATTCCTTGAGGTGATATGGCTGCCTCGTGAGATTAAGCATAACAAGTATGAAGTGATAATCAGAAAATATCTCCTTTAATAATTTTGTAAGTAATTTTAATCCTTCATTCAACCCTGCAGAGTTGGAAGGGTTCACCTAACTTTAGCAGCTACATTTAACTATGCTTCAGGAAGAGACTTACGCTAGAGTGGGAGTCATGCATTTCTACTGCCCTGAAAGCTGTAAGAAATGAAATTCTCAAGAAGGAGTTTCTAGCCATATAATGTCAAAAAGTCACTACAGATGACGTATTTACATCGACTCCAGACTCCTCTTCCGACTTACCCTCATCTTTCCACACCTTTCTGCAGGACCGTCCTCTGCTAAGCGCAGAACATAGAGGTCCATGTTGTATTCTCGGCCCCCTCGAAGACTAAAGCCAAATCCCTTGGCTCCTCTTTCCAGTTCCACAGTGTAAAATTCCTGCTCCTATTTCAAGAAATTAAATGTAATCATTCTGGGAGAACTTGTACCCACACATATTTCCCTCCATCTCTTCCCAAACATTCTCTATTATGATGATTTGATCAAAAGGCACAATCACTATCCCTCTCTTGGTGATCTTCACTTTTATTAATGTCTACTAACCTTAGAAGTTTGGAGATCCAGCACACCAACATGCATATATTAAAATTTAAATCAGTGAGGCTGCAATTCTCCATTTATGGCAGGAAAATTCATTACATGATACCCTGCAAATTGCTACACATTCAGCCTCCCTGTCTAGTGCCTGAAAAACGCCAGTAGTGTTCATCATTAGGGTACCAAAAGGCTCAGAAGGCCAGGAAAAAAAGGAACCTGCTTAACTTTGCATCATACGATGTTTCCCAAATTGGCTTCACCTGCTATTTATTATTTGTGCACCCTCCATCATCACTGTATGGGACAGGTGCTTGTTCTATGGGTCCCACCTGAAATTCACAAGTCTGAGACACACCTGAAGAAAAAGACATCTTGGCGTAAATGCAATTAGGAATACCATGAGCAGATATCAGCTGTTTTGCTCTTCTATTGGACACCATTACAGCTTTTTATTTTGTTTTTCCCCCCAGAAAAGGATATCTAGAAATACTTTTCAAAGGTAGTAAAATAAAATGTCATTTCCTAGACAACCAAATGTGAGTGCATATTTAGTACATTGCCTCACAAAAGGTTATTTATTTTCACTGAGGTACCTTGTAAAAGATATCTCATAAAAATAGCTTCAGAAAGCTGGAAGGAAACGTACAAAGCAAACAGAGAAAAAAGAGAAACGGCCCTCACCTGTGTTGCCTGGGGTGCTTTGAACTCAAACTGAGATTCCAGCTTTGGTTTGGTGGTATTCCTGCCAAAGTGAAAGGAATATATATATAAAAACAACCCGTGGGGAAACTGAGAAAGAACCAAGGACAAGTGTCATCATGCCAGGAGTTACTTCTTTCCCCTTTAAACTAACAAAAGAAACCGCAGCTATGTCTGACCTGGTCTCCTGGGCCCCTGGCTGGGAAGGGGTGTGTGTGGTGGTGATGGTGGCAATCTTCTCTGCATTGGTCAGCAAAGTGGCATTCGAAGACTCTGTAGGGTGAGATGGAGCACGATGAAATGAGGGCCCCTGAAAACACTGTCACACTAGTGAATGACAAATTGGGCTTCTCTGTCACCATTTCAAGCATTCTGACTTGAATTTCTAGGTAATTAAGACTTTAAAGTACCATTTTAAGACATTTTATGACGTGAGCCATGTAAACTCCATTCCACTTCTTCTAATCAGACATCCCCAGAAATGAAATAGTTTGCCCAAGAAAATGCTACCCTAAAACTGCAGCCAAGACAGGGGTCTCTCATTCCTCTCCCACCACTTAAACATGACAGTCCCATCAAAACACTGCAGTACACCAGAATTACTCCCTAGAATTTTACAGCCTGATAATAAATATCTTTCCTAACATTTCCTACAATTTATTAGTAATATTTAATGAATCTTTTTAATTTCCTCATGTGAATATCAAATTTAGAAATGTGCTAATATCTTGTTAAACTCCCCAAGTACTTTCTTCCCCAATGCTTTTAATGACGTACAACTGAAAACGTAGCGTTCTTGACAGATCTCGTCTACTATCACTCATGAGAAATTAATTTTAAAATTTGCGTTTGTTAGAGCTAGAGTTTGTAAATATAAGTTGTATAAATCATGAAGCCACCCTAACATAATAAATATGATTATATTCCTATGTAAATTGACTTTCTTCTCTACTAACCACATTCATAAGCAACTTCATTAATCTCTAGAAGTGTGGAGACGCAGATGTTGAAAACATTCATGAGTATGCCTACTAATGCACACCAATGCACACATTAAAATGTAATCGCTCATATAGTAATAATTACATATTCTTTTAAGAATGATTTCTCATTATGATCAAGGCAGATAGCAAGAAACTATGAGCAAGCTGCACTTATTTTTAGCTTCACTGTTTGGAACATGGCATAAATTTTCTATTCAAGAGAATGCTAAATATGGTGGTTAGATTCTAAGATTAGCCCATAAATACCTGTTCAATTCACAGTGTGTCAGGAAGTCTAGAAGTTTCTAGAAGTCCTATAGTTTATAGAAGGCACTCTAATGTTTGTCAAATACATATATCTACCCATTATGTATAACAAAGTTTCTATGGGAAAATATGTTAAGTATCCCCACTTGGGATGCCTGGACTACATTTCTTTTCACTGCAGTCCTATGTGAAAAGACATGCCTCAAACACTGATCACTTGTGGTCTATTTTCCATTAAGTGTTTATTTTCATTACACATAGTTGGTAAAGCATCGGACTGACATTTAAGCCTAGGTTCAAATCCTCCTTTCCTTACTCATTAGGTATGTGACTTGTTTTCCTCATCTGATAGAAGGGGTGATGTCCCTTCCCTTGGACAAAAGTATATGAAATGTTTAGTACAATACCTGCTATACAGTATGCACTCAATACATTTTTACTTAAAGGTCTGGCCCTTGCCACTGCTTCTACTTTTTATTTATTACTGTGGAACTTGTATAAATTATTTAAGTTCTCTGCAAAATGAGAAAGTTGAAATATGATTTTAACAGTATGTATTCCAGTCATAACACCCATGATTGTCACAACTAAGGTACAAGGTTAATAAGAGAATGTAACTAGATCAAGTGAACTGAAATGTGTATCTTTTTCCTGCATTAGGACAATGTTTCTCACAATCTGTTTTGCCAAATGTTTCTGCATATTCTGAAGAAAAAGGAACCTGTGTTCAATTAAGGGTGATAAGTCATAGGAGAACAGAGAGAAATGTTTCTGCGTGTCTGTTTTCTTTTCCTGAGGACACCTCCAAGCTTTTAATCATGTCAATATGCCTTGTGACCCTCTGAGTCGGGGAGGTGGGGCTTCTCAAATTTACTGGGAGGCAGTTTAGCATAACAGTAACTAGGTCAGATTCTGAAGTCCTATCTGGCTTTGTATCCCAAGCTCTGCAATTACGAGGTGGGACCTTAGCAAAGTTACTTAAACTTTCTATGCCTCAGTTTCCTCCACTGCACATGTGGGAGAATAGACATATCTTAAAGAGAACTGGTACAAAGATTATCCGAAAGAAAAATGTGTGTGACAATGCCTAGAAGATAAAAACTGCCCCCCAAATGCTTAGCATATTTTTATTGGTAGCATGTGTTTATTACTGTTATAATATTAAAAGCATATTTTTATGATTGTAGTTAACTGGTATAATCAAGGTGATAAATTTAAGATATTTCATAAAGTATGCCCACTGTGTGAGTACAAAGGACTATGACTGTACGGCCAACCTCTCATTATGATTCACCAGGTGTTTCATAAACACTTGAGTTGGACCTTTTAAGAAACTTGAGAAGAGGGCAAGATGACGGAGGAGTGAATAGAAATCACACTGACCTTCTCCCAGGACCAATCTGGAATTACAACCAAATTGTGGAGAAATCACTCAGAACAAACAACTGAACAATAGTGAGAGAGAAACCTTATAACCTTGGAGAGATAGGAGAATCAGTTCAGCACAACCTGACTGGTAAGGAGTGTGGCGGAGACATGAGAAGGCTGGCTGGGCACCGCAGGTGGCAGCGTCAGAGGGACGTTTAAGAGGCCACTTGGATCCCCCTGAGAAGAGTGGGGTCTAAACCATAAGCAAGGATCCCCAGCCTACAGCACCAGAGCCCAAAAAGTTCACAGATAACAGCCAGCTGTGAAAAGCGGCAGGGCTGCTCTCTGCCAGAGATGGGTGGCTGGAGACTGAAAGAGCCGTTTAAAGGGCCAACACATAAATTTTCATCTGCAGCCACTTATCCTGGGCTCAGGTAAAGGTGGAAGCAGAGTGGGATGGAGACACTGGAGGAGAGACTGGGAACGGAGGCTTTGGAGATAAAACTCCAGCGAGTAGTCGCTGGAACCCTGGTGCTGAGTCACAAGCGACAGCAGCATGAGAGGAAACAATAGCCCCACACCTCATGACGGAATCCGCGCTGGCCCTGTGGTGCTTAAGCCTGACTGCTGAGTGCAGAGTGGCAGCCACAGAGAGTAAATCCCTGCAAAGCGGGGGAAGAGTGGACTAGAGAAGCTTGAGGAGAGACTGGGGACAGACACTCTGGGGAGAGAACTGAGAGTTGCCACTGATCCTGGTGCTGAGTCATCCCCCCTTAAAGCAACAGCCACTGAGCTCACACTGACGACTCCCCTCTGAGCAGCAGCAGCCTGAGGGGAAACATTAGCCCCAACCCCAGGAGGGATTCTGCCCCACCCTATGGTGCTTAAACCTGACTGCTGAGCACAGAGTGATTAGATTAACAACTGAAGGAGGCAGCCACAAACAGTAGATCCCTGGAAATCTCTAACAGGCTGCCTAAGGTCAGCTGGGGTCAACATCTGACATCACCAGAGGCAGATCCAGAAGGAAAACACAGCAATAAATACTAGAGGCTACCAAGAAGAAATCCACTGTGGTCTGCTCCATGATTTGTAATTTATTTTACTACCCAGTTTTTAAACATTAGTTTCTTGTCCATCAAGTTGGTGCCTATTAAGTCACTAGGTTTTATACTATAGTTTATTTCTCTCCTTTCTTATAACAGTCTTAATCACTTTACAGCCGTATTAATACTGGTTCATTTGCTGTTGATAGTGGGATTGCAGGGGGCAGTTATTTTTCCAGTCGTAGGTTTATTTCCTGGGCTTTGTGGTTTTGCACTGGCAGCCAAATAATGGTAAGAGGAAGAAACAACTCCCAATCGAAAAGAAAGGAGGAATCCTCAGGAAGACTACTGAATGAAATAGAGGCAAGTCAACTAACAGATATTGAGTTCAAAACAATCGTTATAAGGAAGCTCAATAAACTCAGTGAGCTCTGTGAGAATTATCACAAATTACAGGGAAAGTACAAGGAACTTGCTGTGAACTACATCAGCGTGAAAAAGGACACAGAAACTATCAACAAGAACCAAGAGGAAATGAAGAATACAATTTCTGAATTGAAGAACACAGTAGAAGGAATCCAAAGCAGACTAGATGAAGCAGAGGATCGAATCAGCAAGCTGGAAGACATGGTAGGAAAAAATATCCCAGAAAGAGGAAGAAAATGAAAAAAGACTAAAAAAGAATGAAGAGTGGTTAAGGGAAATGCAGGACAACATGAAACGTAATAATGTCTGTATAGCAGGAATACCAGAAGGAGAAGAAGAGGAGCAAGGGATAGAGAAGCTGTTTGAAAAAGTAATGATGGAAAACTTCCCTAATCTGAGGAGAGAAAAAAATCACACAAGTCAAGGAAGCTCAGAGGACCCCAATCAAGAGGAACCCAAAGAGGCCCACTCCAACACACATCACAATTAAATGGCAGATGTCAAGGACAAAGAGAGAATCTCTAAGGTAGCAAGGGAGAAATAGGAAGTAACATACAAGGGAGCCCCGATAAGGCTAGCAGCTGACTTCTCCACAGAAACAATATAAGCAAGATGGGAATGGCAAGATATATTCTGAGTAATGAAAAGCAAAGGTTGCACCCAAGACTAGTCTACCCAGCAATGTCTCTCAATTAAAATGGAAGGCAAAAATAAGGAGTTTCCCAGACAAAAGAAGGCTAAAAGACTATACCTTTACCAAACCAGCATTGCAAGATATGCTAAAGGGACTGCTTTAAGAAGATAAAAAAGAGTGAGAGAGAGAGAGAGAGGAACACAAGTACAAAGAAAAAATGAATAAGTATCCATCAATAATAACTTTCAATGTAAATAGATTAAATGCTCCAATTAAGACAGAGTAGCTGAATGGATAAGAAAACATGATCTGCACATATGCTGCCTCCAAGAGACCCACCTCAGAACAAAAGACCTACACAGACTGAAAGGGAAGGGTTGGAAAAGAATATTGTAAGCAAATGGACAGGAAAAAAAAGCTGGGGTAGCAATATTTATATCAGACAAAACAGACTTCAAAACAAGGGCCATAAAAAGAGACCCAGAAGGACACTTCATAATACTCAAAGGAAGAATCCATCAAGAACACATAAACATTGTAAACCTATATGCACCCAACATAGGGGCACCCAAATATGTAAGGAAAATCCTGGAGAACTTCAAGAAAGATCAGATAACAACACACTTGTAGCAGGGGATTTTAACACCCTACTATCAACAATAGATAAATCTTTCAAACAAAATATCAACAAGGATACTGTGGAACTGAATGACACATTAGATCAAATGGACTTAACTGATATATATAGAACCTTTCATCCCAAAGAAGCAAAATACACATTCTTTTCAAATGCACATGGAACATTTTGAAAGATATGGCACATGATAGGACACAACACAAGCCTCGACTAATTTAAGAAAATCAAAATCATATAAATCACTTTCTCAGACCAGAATGGTTTAAAACAAGAAAGCAACCTCAAGGGAAAAACTCAAAAACATTCAAATTCCTGGAGACTGAATAGCATGCTATTAAACAGTGAATGGGTCAATAATGAGATCAAAGAAGAAATCAAAAAGTGTCTGGAAACAACTGAAAATGAACATAAAACAGTCCAAAACCTGTGGGACACAGCGAAGGCAGTCCTGAGAGGAAAGTTCATAGCAATACAGGCCTACCTAAAAAAAGACAGAAACATTTCAAATAAACAAACTGACCCTACGTCTACAAGAATTGGAGAAACAACAACAAACAAAGCCCAGAGTGAGTAGAAGGAAGGAAATAGTCAAGATCAGAGCAGAACTGAATGACATAGAGACTAAAAGAAGAATTCAAACGTTGAATAAATCCAGGAGCTGGTTTTTTGAAAAGATAAACAAAATCGACAAGCCTTTAAGCAGAATCATCAAGAAAAAAAGAGAGAAGACCCAAACAAATCAGAAATGAAAGAGGAGAAATTACAACTGATATCACTGAAATAAAAAGGATTGTAAGAAATTACTGTGAATACTATATGCCAGAAAATTTGAAAACCTGGGTGAAATGGACAAATTTCTGGAAATATACAATCTTCTAAAACTGAATGAAGAAGCAGCAGAGGTCTGAATAGACTGATAACAGCTGATGAAATTGAAGCACTAATTAAAAAACTCTAGGCACACAAAAGCTCTGGACTGGATGGTTTCACAGGAGCATTTTACAAAGCATTTAAGGAAGACCTAACCCCTGTCCTCAGACTATTCCAAAAAACTCAAGAAGGGGGAAGACTCCCAAACTCTATTTATGAGGCCAGCATCATCCAAATCCCAAGACCAGATAAAGACACAGGAAAGAAAGAAAACTACAGGCCAATATCACTGATGAACATAGACACTAAAATTCTCAACAAAATATTAGCAAAACACACGCAGTAATACATTAAAAAGATCATCCACCATGATCAAGTGGGAATCATCCCAGGGATGCAAGGATGGTACAATATTTGCAAATCAATACACATCACATAAACAAAAGGAAACATAAAAATCACATGATCATATCAATAGATGCAGAAAGTGTATTTGAGAAGGTACAGCACCCATTTATGATAAAAACACTCAGCAAAGTGGGAATAAAGGGGGCATACACCAACATAATAAAGGCTACATATGAGAAACCTACATTGAACGTTATGCTGAATGGGCAAAAACTGAAAGCTTTCCCACTAAGATCAGGAACAAGACAAGGATGTCCATTTTCACCACTTCTATTCAACACAGTATTAGAAGTACAAGCCACAGCCATCAGAAAAGAAAAAGAAATAAAAGACATAAATTGGATAGGAGGAAGTAAAACTCATTTTTTGCAGATGACATGAGAGTGTACAGACAAAACCCTAGACTCCACCAAAAACCTACTCAACTTAATAAGTGAATTTGGCAAAACAGCAGATACAAAGTCAATATTCAGAAATTGAAGGTATTTTTGTACACCAACAATGAAATATCAGAAGCAGAAATCAGGGAAAACATCCTATTTACAATAGCAAGAAGAAAAATAAAGTACCTAAGAATAAACCTAACCAAGGAAGTTAAAGACCTGTGCTCAGAAAACTACACAATACTGAAGAAAGAAATTAGGGAAGACACAAGTAAATGGAAGCATATACCATGCTCATGGATTAAAAGAATTAACATCATCAAAATGTCCATACTACCCAAACCACTTTATAGATTCAATGCAATTCCTATTAAAATACCAATGATATATTTCACAGATATAGAACAAACATTTCAAAAATTTATATGGAACCACAGATGACCCCAAATAGCTGCAGCAATTTTGAGAATGAAGAACAAAATAGGAGGGATCACTATACCTGACATCAAACTACGTTATAAGGGCACTGTAATCAAAACAGTCTGGCACTGGCATAAGAACAGACACATAGAACAATGTAATAGAGAGTCCAGAAATAAACCCAAGTCTCTATGGTCAATTATTATTCAACAAAGGGGGAAGAAGCATAAAATGGAGTAAAAATAGCTTCTTCAACAAGTGGTGTTGGGATATCTGGATAGCTACACGCAAAACAATGAAATTCCACCACCAACTTACACCACACACAAATATAAACTCAAGATGGATAAAAGACTTAAATATAAGTCATGACACCATACAAGTCCTAGAGAAGAATATAGGCAGGAAAATCTCAGATATTCCACGCAGCAGTATTTTCACCGCTATGTCCCCTAGATCAAGGGACATAAAGAAAAGAATAAACAAATGGGACTTTATCAAAATAAGAAGCTTCTACACGCCTAAAGAAAACATCAGAAAATGAAAAGGGAAGCAACCGTATGGGAAAATATACTTGCCAATGATACCTTGGACAAGGGTTTGATCTCCACAATATATAAAGAACTCACACGACTCCACTCCAGGAAGACAAACAATCCAATTAAAAAATGGGCAAAGGACCTGAACAGACACTTCTCCATGGAGGGCATACACAGGGCCCAGAGACATATGAAAAGATGCTCCCCATCACTAACCATCAGAGAGATGCAAATTAAAACCACAATGAGATACCATTTCATACCAGTCAGAATGATCATCATAAACAAATCAACAAACAACAAGTGCTGATGATGTTGTGGATAAAAGGGAACCCTAGTATGCTGTTGGTGGGAATGCATACTGGTGCAGCCACTGCGGAAAACAGTATGGAACTTCCTCAAAAAACTAAAAATGGAACTGCCTTTTGACCTGGCAATTCCACTGCTGGGATTATAACCTAAGAATCCCGAAACGCTAATTCAAAAGAATCAATGCACCCCAGTGTTCACAGCAGCACAATTTACCATAGCCAAGAATTGGAAACAACCTAAATGCCCAACAGTAAATGACTGGATCAAAAAACTATGGTTCTGTTACACAATGGAATACTACACAGCTAAAAGAAAGAGCCACTACCCTTTGCAAGAGCGTGGATGGAACCGGAGAGCATTATGCTAAGTGAACTAAGCCAGGCAGTGAAAGAGAGATAACCACATGATCTCACCTATAATGGAACCTAATCAACAAAATAAACAAGCAAGCTAAATATAATCCGCAACTTTGAAATAAAAACCAAACTGATAGTAACCAGAGGGGAGGAGGTAGGGGGATTATGGGGGAAAAGAAGGGAAGGGTCATGCAGAAAGGACCCACTGACAAAGCCAAATGGGGAAGGATTCCGGGTGGAAAGTGGGGTGCATGGGGCTGGGGAAAGTGGTGGCAGGAAAATGTTGATAAAACAAAACAAAACAAAAAAATAGAGAGGGGGAGGTTAAGAATATTATAGGAAATTGAGAATTCAAAGAATGGATATGTACAAGCCATAGACATGAACTAAGACGGGATTGATGGGATGGTGTGCATGGTGGAGGGGATAAAGACAAGAAAAAAATGAGACAATAGTAATAGCATAATCAATTAAAAAAAAAGAAACCTGATATTGCTCATTGTGACTAATTTTATGGAGACCCTGGAAAATCACAAAGTGGTCCGGGTCATGGGGAAATCATAGTCAGGATACCAAAAAAAGGCTGTTTCCTTGAAATTACAAAGATTATAATTACTGAGTTGTGTAGGGATTTTCCTTCAGAGTGCTTTTATGTTTTGGTAGCCAGTGTTTTCCAGGCAGATCAGATATCATCCTCAAACAATTCTTCTATTTATGCTGCTTTCATGATTGCTGAGATATGACAAATAATTACTTGATATGCATATAAACAGCACTATTTTATTAGTTTTCCTTCTATTCTTCATTTGCTATTTTTCACCAATTTGTATGCAGATCTGTTTTGGCTGAAGCTAAACTTTAAGCATTTAAAAAATTAAGATTTAATATGCCGCTTTGGCTGGTATGGCTCAGTTGGTTGGGTGTCTTCCCACAAACCGAAAGATGCCTGGTTTAATTCCTGGTCAGGCCACATGCCTAGGGTGCAGTTCGGTCCCCAGTTGGGACATGTGCAAGAGGCAACTGATCAGTGTTTCTCTCTCACATTGATGATTCTCTCCCTCTTTCTCCTTCCCTTACCCTCTCTCTGGAATCAATAAAAGAAAAAAAAATTTAATATGCAAATGCCTATTTGAGCTCCTTGAATTTTCTTGTTGTTTCTCTTAACCTATGAATGAGCACCATTTCCTAATAATTTACAACGTGCCAAGAATTGTGACAAGTGCATTATCACACGCATTATTTCATTATTTCATTTAACTCTTACAACTCAATGAAACAGGTATAATTATTACCCCCATTTTATAGAGAGAGATACTGAGGCTTAGAAAAGGCAGGTAACATGTCCAAGGTCATCTAGAGAGTAAGTGGAGTCACTGGCAACTTTTAAGTTTTCATTTAGAACGAAACCCAGACTTTAAGTGCTGAAATTCCCCCTAGCTTTTTAAGATACAGAAATGAAGCCCACTATCATAAATTCATAGCTCTATTTCAAAGTACAATTTATTGCCTATAATAGAAAAAATATAAAAGAAGAGGCTGAAATAAGGGTAGGCTCCAGCAGCGGTACTATGAAGGGATGTCAATGTATTTGACTTTTAAAGCTCCAAGGCAGATGGCCAGGTTGGCTGTTTTTATGATAAATTACAGAAAGTACCCTACATCCTTTATTAAACAGTGTTTACAACCTACCACAGCTCCCTCAGAGGAATGAAAATGGATATTACTATACTTTGCCTAGCAATTGTGCACCAAGAAAAGCATGTGCGAGCTTTCCAGGTACTGTCATGGTTCTGTGCTAAATCTGGGCACGCACTTCTGACAGCAGCGTCTATCTGGGTTTCGACATATCTCCATGACAAGAGATTACAGTTCTAACTTTGTTTCCACGGTAATATCCTTAGCCTCCCGCACAGAGTCCACATTACAAAGCCAAGCAAATCAACAAAGGATACAATCATTCCTTTCATAAATATCGTTAATGCACAAACATATATGTAATAAGCCTCTGAAGGAAGCCTTTGGGAGACTTTTTAAGTGTGTGTGATTGGAACCCTGTTCTTTTTGCTTGAGTCTATGGTAGCATCACATCCACAGAGCCTTCTATTAAGATAAAGTTACACTACTCTGTGCCTTTACCAAGGAAATAGCAATACCTGTGTTACCAAGCCCTACCTCTTATTTAAGCGAATACTTTGAATCAGAGTGATAAGCAGTACAAATTTATGACCATAATTTAAGTAATATATTTTTAAGCTCATAAATACTCTCATTATCTTGAACATGATTCAGTCTGATGGTCCCATGTTAGCCTGGCTTGCTCAGGGTCTGTCTTATCTGATTAAAGTCTCATTTCCATCCAGACTTCACAGAGCATCTCTGTACAACACAAGTAGTAGGAAGCACGAGTGGTTTGACTTGGCAGACTTCAAGTTCTGAATCATTATGGTTGGCTATTCTTCCCGCCTTTCTGGTATGCCATTATGTACTTCCTATCCCGTACCCTTATCTCATTAGGAGAGAAGGTTCTGTCCCACTCCACCTCCACCCTGGTCCCAGAGATGGTAAAAGCAGAGATGGTGAGGACTCCCCTGGTCTAGGCCTGTCTAATGCCTGAATGTCACAAAGCTTTTGTTGGAGGGGGCTGGCAGAGAGAAAAGGAGGGCAGGAGAGGGAGGGCAAGATGAAAGAAAAAGAAGTGAGGAAAACTACAGACCCAGATAAGTGAAGGTGGAGAAAAAATGAGGTGAACAATGATAAGAAAAAAGAATTAGGCAGCATGAGGAAGATAAAGAGGAGGATTTGGAGTGGGTTCCAAGCACTGGCCAACCAACAGTGCATCCTCCTGAAGCGCCTCCTAGGGTTTCTGAGACAGTTCTCTGGACAAGATGGATTTCTAAGAGCTTTAGAAACCATTCTGATTGAGAACTTCTGTCTCCTCATGAGGATCATGAAACAAACTGTCTTTGGGCTACCTGATGAATTAAACATTAGAGTGAAGGATCTGAAGAAGACCAGAGGGCACACCTCCCTTTCCCTTACACTCCCCATCATGTCTGACACACTTTCACAGAGAGCAAGTGGAACCGCCATGCATTTCCCTCCATCAAAGTCCAAAACCCTCCTGGGTGGCTCCAGTGTCTGCCCAGAAATCTAACTCCCCTGGTCCAACTCTAATTTCTGAGAAAGCAATTTTTGGTCCCAGTTACAAGATGAGAATCACAAGTCCGTCTCTGCCAGATTTGACTGATTCTCCTGGCCTCCAAAACTTACACAGTAACTAATGGAGATTTTTATTATTATGGCAATGAACAACTCTAGTGTCTTGGATGAAACTGTGAACTCACATCCTCAGCAGTGCATCAGTCTTTAACTTTATTGTATCAACTCCAATGTTTACTTCTAACCAAGACAGTCTGTAGATATTTCTATCTGAAGTTTTTATTTTTGAAGTATTCAAGTTTAAAAAATGTCTTTTCTCAGACATTTTCTCAATTATGGTCATAAATAACTATAATTAGATAATTCACCTTGCGTTATATTTTTTGGTGTTCAGGGTTTCCAACAATATTTTTCCATTGCACTTTTAAAAAATTAAGTCAGTAATAACTAGTACGTGCACAGTAGTATAGGTTGCTTCTGAATATTTCTGTCTTTCCTGACTTCAAACTTTTTTGCTAAGCTCTTCCCTCAGGGAAGTGCTTTCCCCTCTCTGGACACTGTCACTTCCACATTAAGGCTGACCAATACAGATTTACAGATTCAGCAAGTCAATTCCTGTGCCCAGTTCTTTTGGATTAGTTTTTTGAAATTTCCTCCATGTGTCTAAATTTATACACTACATTTGGCTCTCTCAACCATTTCTTATTTAATTTTTCTGGCTTTCTTCATCTTTTCCATAAGGGACCTAGGCTCTATCATCTTGTGATCACTTTCCTAAATTGTAGTAGCTTTCAAGAGTCGTCAACTGGTGGAATGGACTCCAGGCCAGACGGTCCATTACTGACCGTGTGTTTGAGGCAGTCTGGAGGAGAGCTTTATTCAAAGAGCTAACTTTTCCTCAACATTTGGTATGGGATATTTTTGTGCAGAGAAAGTTCTTTGTTTTTGGAACCAACAATTTTCAATATTATTGTTCAATTTTGGAGTTACTTTTTCTGAAAGGTATAGTCTATATACTCAAATTCTAAATTATAAAGCTCACTTTCTAATAATTCATATATTAAAATATTCATTTGGTGAATTACATTTAGATAAATATCTAATTTTTAAAAATTTTACATATCAATGGCATAAAATTTCTATCATACTAGCTCTATAAAACCATATTTCCTCTTGAGAAATACTGACTTTTAGAATATATATTTTATTTTACCACATGCATAGCAAAAATTAAAAAAAGACATTAAAATGTTTTGGGAGAGGTATCAGTTTCCTTCCAAGGGCCAAATCTATTTAAAATGAGGTCAATATTCAGGTCTTATTTCTGTGAAGAATCTGTACTTAGTGACATTAGTGTATCAACTTCATTTTCATTAAGTATGAATAACACAGAAGGTATTGATATTTTTGGTTGGACAACTTTTTTGGGGGAGGGGCTGTCCAGTGTACCATATGATATTCAGAAGCATCCCTGGGTCTACCTATTACAACATGCCATAAGCACTCACTCCAGACAATGCCAACTATCCCCGGGTGGAAGGGATCGGGCCGGGGGTGGGGGTGGGGGGACATCACCACTGCTGGAAAAGAACCAAAGATCTGAATTTAACCAACCAACCAAGAATAGTCCGGTTTAATGTAGATATAGCCCATAATTAAATAAAAATATATATAGACTTAATTCCTTCTCCATTCATATGTAAAGATTAGAAACACATCGAGGATGCACAAAACCCTAAGACTCAACCAATTAAATAAAAAATTAGATACATTCACTTATTCTGAAAAAGGAGAACCCTACTACTGGCTCTGCACTGTCATTATGTAGATTTTGTGATGTCATCATATTATACAGTTAAACTTTAGTGATTATTTTTTAAAAAATCCTTAGTGATTTCCAGATAGAACATCAGGAGATCTTTACCACCTGTATTCAAACTATTCTATTGTTTTAAAGCCAAGGGCACCAAAACCAAAATCAATTGGGGAAAGCTGAAGACTTTCTGAAATCTTTGTATCTGCAGCAAGACAGGTATTAAGGGTTAGAAGATGAAGAAAAGGCGGTGAGGTGAGGTTTGGTAACAATGGCTCACATTCGTTTAATGGGTATGCTCCATTAAGGATGGACAAGGCTGCTCTAAATCAACACTATTCAATTACATGAACACTAATGATAAAGGGAATGAGAGACGGAGATATAGGAAAAAGAGACAGATAGAGAGACACACACAACAGGTATACTTTACCATCCCCAGGAATGATGCGGAGGGTAACTGTGTTTCCTGCTTCTTTGATTAGGTTGACAATGTCTGAATGGGACTTGTTGGTGATGGAACATCCATTTACCGCCAAGATCCGGTCTCCTACTTTCAGCTTGCCACATCGATCAGCAGGGCTCCCCTCAATAATCCGACCTATTTTGTGAGGCATAGCCACACATGCATTGCCTGCTTTGATATTGAGTTTTAATTTTTTTTTTAAGTTACGTGGGAATATAGTATGGGGAGGAGAAAAAGGGTTGAAAAGGGAAAGAGAAGGTTAAGTGTTAATTAATTAAAGCATCAAGCAAATGTTATTAAAGGAGAGCTCTGCGCCGATGGTCAAAACATTGGCAGTATTCAGGGCGTCCATGAAAGAAGCTACTGCCCTGACCTGCATTTCTTCCCTGATTCCAAATGAGGGGAAAACCCCAGTGCCCCTCCTTAAATCAATTATAAAATTTGGGATACTTAGCAACCTCAAAGATTCTCAAGAGCCCCAAGATAACTTCCCATTGGCTTATTTTGGGGCTTCAAATGTTAGACCCAGAGCTGGGATGGATGCTTTTATGCATTCTGTGTTCATGTCACTTCACTTCTGCCAGCAATTGGTTAAGTTTCTGCCAATGTTTTGTTCTTTCTCCATTTAGAAAAATAATCACTGGGAGTCTAGTGAGGCATGAGAATCTGCCAGCAGCAAAAATTCCATCTGGAAACACCTACTGGACAAACACTTCAACTTCCTGCCTTCTAGCCAGGATGATGAAAGCTTTAGAAAAACTAGAGATGAACCAAGACAGCCCCGAAGCCTGACACCTAATTTTGCTTTTATGACCCTTGATCAACCAGCCTCCCTCGTGTGCTTTCAGGGTAGGGCCCAAATGGCTCGTGAGCTCTGAAATCATCCTCCATGCTCACGAAAATCTCCTCAAAGGAACATGAAAATCTAGTACCTACTCAGGCTGAGGACAGTGATCCAAAGTTAGGTTCAAATCATTCCTCAGTGCTTTTCCTTTAATCATTTCTTTCACATTATCAGTTACTACCCATCTACAATACAAAAAACCAGGAAAGTGCATTTGAAGAGGCAGCTTTACTGTGCACTTCCATGTCACAATAAAGGGATTTCATGTCTCAACCAAGAGCACTGTTACATTAACTTCTACAGAGAGGTGGAAAATGGGCTTAGAAGCCTGACACAGAGTTTTTAGCTAATTGTATATTTAGTTTCGAAGTTTCTCATGCACATTCACCTATTTTGGGAATTTGTCTTTTTGGGGACTGTGAAGAAGTTATGTAGTTGAGCTGCCGTTTTGGAAAGGGTAACAAAATTAACATGGGAGACACTGAAACTGAGTAGGCTCTTCCAGCATAATTTGGACCCTGAGGATAAAATGTGTGGGAAAATAAGACATAATTCCTTTAAATTTCATTCCTTAGGCATATTTGCCTAAGTTTGCATTATTAGATGTAACAGTATGGCAAAAGAATTTTTTAAAAGCAAGTTAAACAGTTTTGTTTTTCTGAATCCAACAAGCAGTGGTGGAAAGTTTCATGCTCAAATTCAAGGTCTTAAGTTTAGCCCATCTCCAAGGACAACCCACATGAGAAAGGTACCAAACAGCAGGTATGAGGAAAGCTCTGCATAGCTTGGAGCGAAAGTCTCATGCAAGGTATTAGGGAAAGTTTAATTCATTCATTATAAGAGCCAGAGAAAAACAATCAAAGACCAATTGTGAGTGATGACATTCAATATTCATTAAATAATACATAGCCTCCCACCTCCTGTCATACCTGCTACTTCCTTCTAAAAAGTGAAACTGAGAACTCTGAAATCCTGAGAGCATCAAAGGGGGTGCATGGGGACAGTAAAAACGTAGATATGAAATTTTACTTGGGAGTTCTCACACCCCCTGCCTATCCTTTTATTTTTAAATTCAGCAGAGGAGTCTCTAAAATTAATTTTAAAAACAAAAAGTCCTTGCCTTAATGTCATGTCACCCATGCATGGATTATTACAGTAGCTCACAAAGCAATGTTAGTAATGGGTGTTTGTTACTGCAGCCATACATGCACAGGCCTGCTGCCTCATTGTCTCTTAGTGGATAGGCCTTAGGGAAAGTGGCTTTAGCAGGAAGCCAGGGGCAGAGACAAGGGAGTTCTACAGAAGCAGGAAGTTAAAGGAATGGAACTCGCAGCTGAGCTCAGGCAGCAAGTGACTTGGGCCACTGGTCCTCAGACTCCTTGTGGATAAGTCATTTGGGGACAGAGCTGAGGTGCATTTCAAAGCCTGCACAGCCCTTCCCGCCTCCCATCATATTCCATATTAATCAGCATATGTGCTTGGGCAATAATAAATGACTTTTTATCCAGTGAAGAAGGTGGATCATTCCTGGAGTACATGCTTATAATCCATTCAATTGGAAATAGATTCCTAGATTAGTAGTTCCTAGAATCATCTGGTTTCCCATTTGTCTCTGCTGGTGCACCCAGCAGAGAGTTAACCTTTTGAGAAGGTGACAACTGAGTTTCCCCATACTCTGCTGAAATCCCTAACATATGGATGAGACGGGAAAATCGCCCCTGCTAGAATTCACGGGCAATGAAGACAAATGACTCTCAGATTTCAATTAGATTCTTAACCAGGTAACAGCATAAAATATTACTTAAATTATCAAGTTAAAAATTTCAGATGGGGATACAGTACAGAAAGGACACAGTGGAGAGGGCATTTCATATAGTATCTTTACTCCTTACATCTCTAATTTTTCCTAAGCGTATTTTTTTTACAGCCTATGCTTTTTAAAAAAATTCAGACTTTCTGATGCTACTGCTATCAACGATATCTACCACAGGACCTTGAAAAAGGCTTTCCCTGGCAAGAATTTCTCATTCTCTATAATGTCAAGGGGTCATTCTGCAAATTTCAAGCAGATTTCACATGTTTTAGGTTGCCTGCCTGTGAACAGGTCTTCAGAGTGGACGCTAAACGGTTACAAAGCAAAAAAACAAACTCAAACCTTCAGCAAGGGAGAAGCTACCAAATAAACTGCATCCCCAATTAAGACTTTAATTACCTGAAGCAAAAAGCAGGGAAGCATTTCTCTTAATGAGATACTGGGGAAGAAATGCTAGCACTCACCGAAGGTTGTGCCTGCCTCGGGCCGGCTCACTGACGACACGATGACGAAGCCGAAGCCCTCACTGTCCCCACGCCGGATCTCCACATCATAGGGCTGCAGCGCGCTCACCACGCCACTGCCCCCCCCACCACCGCTGCCGATGCCGCTGGTGCTGCCGCTGCCAGAGCTCACCGTGTTCAGGGAGTTCTGGCTGCCCTGCGGGGTGCGCTTGTCCTCGGTCAGGGAGGCGGGCTGTGTGCTGCTGTGGTGGGAAGAGGCGGGCGAGGGCACCTCCGTCTCTGCTTTGGGGGCTGTGCAAGACATGCGCCTCTCAGTTACTAGGCCAGGCCCAAAGCAAGCCACAGCCTTTCCTCCTCCTCCCCTAACTGCACGTGGGCAAGAGGTCAGGGAGGTTAATGTGGCCTCACAGAACACGGACACAAGAATTTCGAACAGCTTCTAGGGAAAAGCATCTACTTCTCTTCTCCGTACAAGCTGATGTGGACCCATGGAAAAATGCCAAAAAGGACGGCCAGGTCGTGTCTACTTTACAGCACACTAATGCATCAATACCCACGCCCAGACTCCAGCTGCAGCACTCTGAAGTGTCCCCTCTGCACAAATCAAAGGCAACCTGGAGGAAGTGCAGGTGTGGCCCAGACCAAGGATGACCCCCATCCCTGCCTCAGAGAAGTGACTGTGGGGGCACATTCACATTGCCGTCACCCGCAAGTCTCAGTTCTTCTCAGCTTTCCAAACAGTTTCTGCTTTCGAAGTTCCCATCAGGAAAATTCAAAATGAGATTGTAAATGGACAGTCTCACTGAGGTTGCCATCCTGTGGGAGCCTGATAAATACCTGCCAGAGGTAGACGTCCGAGTTTCCAGGTGTCAGTTATCTACTCTGATCACACACTGGATACATCAGCCTCCCTCAGAACTCCAGCTTCATAAAATCCTAGTTTGGCTGCTTTGTCAGGTGACGGGGTAAAGCACTCCTAGACTGCCACAATAGTTGGTGGAACCAGTTTATGTTTCATGCCAAAAACAATGTGTGCACCGCTTTTGGATAAGACTGTATTTATTCAAGAAAGCTCCTTTCATAGATTTCTTTTTTACTGTAGTAAAATATAGAAATGAAATTTATCCTTTTAACTATTTTTAAGGGGACAGTTCAGTGGCATTTAGAACAGTCACACTGTTGTGCAACCATCACCATCACCATCTCCAGAACTTTGTCATTGCCTTCCAAAACTGAAACTCTGTGCCCATCAAAGGCCAATTAACTACTTCCTTCTCCCCCAGCCCCTGGCAAACACCATTCTACTTTCTGACTCCGTAAATCTGACTACCCTAGGTACCATAAGAAAGTTGAATTATATTACATTTGTATTTTTGAAACTGCTTTAATTGCCTATTCATAGATTTAATATATCTTTGACTCAGAGCTAAAAACCCAAAATATTTAAGGTTTTAAAAAAATTCTGATATAAACCAAAATCACATTGCTCTACTGTTTTACTTGGGCCAGTGAAGTCAAAAAGTTCTCATCACATCTCAAAAGCCACTTCTGACTGGCTGCTATTGGCAGCATGGAATACTATTTGCAGAAAGCTTCTGAGGCCTGAAGTGAGCTCTAGGGACCTAACTGATTAACACCATTTTCCTTAGCCGCAGCAGGCAGGACTCTCACTCTGGAATCTGACATCTTCGTTCTGTAATTAATTATATGCCATTTAAATGAGTTATACTAGTTTCTTTTTTATTTTTTTGACAAGGTGCCAGTTGATTTTATCTGATAAGTATCTGACTAATATGAAAACTACAGAGAATTCATACTATTTTATATCACACTTCTTCAGTAATTCAACTGATACAACACTGAATCTGCTGCTACTGCCTCCTGGGTTCTGTCTTGGATATTTGGAGGTGGGGGCTGTAGACGAAGATCATCAACAGGACGACTTCAGGAAGCTGGTGAGTGAATGGCAAGGGCTGACACACGATGAGCCGTCGCTAATTGGCAGATTCTGATATACAAGTAAACCCTGATTCGCAAGAATGGCAAGAAGCGAATGCTAACATATGGAGGCACTTGGAGGAAGGAGGGACTATCTACGGGTGTCACAGAAAAGGCTGTATTTGAGTTGGGCCTGAAAGGATACATAGTCTTTTGGGAACTCAAGTACTTCGAAGCTTGTAAGAGGAATGAATCAAATATGACCTAGAACTGGGCATCTCTACACCTTTCTTGTAGAAAAGAAAAAAATCTTGCTTTAATACATATTACTGCCACCAATACAGTAACTTTTTTATGAGCTTATTTTGTGGCACAAACCTAATTTTTGTTCTCTTAATTTGAAGTTACAATTCTCCTGGCTGTCATAATGACCACTTTTGTCGAAAGCTACCACCAAATGAGGAGGACGACTAGGTTCTAGTTGGCAAGGGGCTGGAGGAAGTAATAGATTTTCAACAACCTTCTTCTAGAAGTCTTTGCTGAGCAGGTACGAATGGTACGCTGAAGTACTTTTGAATGACAGTAGTTTTGCAGGGTTTGAGAGAAGCAAAACATCTGAAAATTCTGAGCTTAGTCACATTTGCAAACATTTGCTAAAACAGGTGCTTGAGGGGGCAGATACAGAAAGGGGTCCTTTCCTATGCATGAAGTGACAATGCAATGTCTGAAGGAATGAATGAGAAACACACCTGATAATACCACTTTACGCCGCACTGTGAGGTTGACATGGCCTTGCTTGGCAGCTTGTTGCATAAGCTGGACCACAAGCTGGTGTGACTTTCCAATTACTGGTGTCCCATCCACACAGATTAATTCGTCCCCAGACCTGAGGCGGCCATCTGTATCAGCAGCACCCAGTGGTACGATGTGGCCAATATAAATCTGTTGAGTAATTGGATGATGGATAAAATGTTAACCTTCTGGTATGCTATTATACTGACAGCCTTCACATCTCCAAGAAATTTTAATCCATTCATTCATTCACGTCTGCATCCATGCCGGAAACATCTACTGAGTGCCCATGGGATACCAGGCACTGCGCTAGGTGCTAAAATAGTTTTTACATGGTGGGAAAAATAACTTTTTCTTATTTGGTTCCTTGACATTTATCTGTGGCGATGATTCTCTTTTTCTCCTTTGCAGAAGTAAATCTCTTTCATTTACAAAATCTTTTCTCCTTTTCTATCTACCTAAGAACCCTGCTTTCAGGAAACTCTGCTAATTATAAGAGTAACACTGCTTTCTTTAAAATCCAACACTGTGCCTTGCAATGGTGAATGCACAATAAATACTGTTAAATGAAGGAATGAGTCAAGCAAAGTCTGGTCTGACACCCCATTTCTATATTCCCAGCACCTGTATCCAAGCACAATAAAGACTTACTGTTATGTTTACCATCCACTAAACCTTAGATAAAATATTTCTGCTTTCCTTGCCTTCACAGTAGGTAATAATGCTACAGCTACCTTTGCATAACCTGTATAGCTGACAAAAAGACTGGTTAAAAATATGGACTCTGGAATCAGACCCTTTCCAGTCCTTCCATTTACTAACTGTGTAATCTTGGGGAAGTTAATTAACCTTTTTGTGTCTTCATTTGCTGATTTGAAACATGGGGATAAATTCATGGATTTGAAGGATAAATGAGAGAATATATGTTAAAAGCTTTTGGCATAGTGTCTGGCACAGTGTAAACATTCAATAAATAATAGTTATTTTTATTATGGTGAAGGAATTAATACTAGTTCCTTTAGTTCTCTTTTCCCCTTTCAAAAGGATTCTGTGATGTAATAGTAAGTTTAAACATGAGGCCCAGAGAGGTTAAATGTCTCCCGATCCTTGTTTAGGATTCTTTGTCTTCTTTTGCAAAGACATCTAACCTCTCATGATATCTTGTGAAGTGCTCTTCCTGCTGGTGCTACTCAGTACACAAAGGCAGCTACTTGCTGGCAGATCTAACAGAACTGGTCAGAGGAATAGGCCACTGTTTTCTTAACTGAGACCAATTCCTATTTTGCTTTTTGGTTTCGTTTTCTTTGATGGGCACTTCACATGTACTAGCTCCCACTATTCACATATGTGAACACAAACTTTTTAGAAAAGATCTAGTGAAACCGAGGGTCCTGATGACTTTGATTAAATTTAGCTTTAGATCCTAGCTCTAGAAATCATCTCTGACTATACCCTTCAGAGACCTAGTTTTTTCAGATAATCAGCAATCCCCGAGGCAGCAGAAGACAGGAGCCTGGACCTGACTACTGGTCACAAGGTCTGGTCCCAGAGGACCAGACTAAAGATAACATCTCAACCTAAGTTATATTTCAGCTCCTGAGCCCTAAGGTGGAACGATGCCCTGAGACTGGACAGAGGGACCCGGAACAGACCTCAGAGTTGTCCCTAAGACCTAAAGAAATGATTTACTACCCTTACCTCCCCTCCCACCAATCAGCTCCCAGAATGGCTCTGAACCCGTAACCCAAAGTGTCCTGTGATTTTTTCCCTATATAACCTGTATCCTGCATGCCATCAGGGAGTTCGGGCTTTTGAGTATTAGCTTCCTGTTCTCCTGAGTAGTGCCATTCACGATAAAATACCTGGTCTTTCTCTACTGTAATTCTCAGTGTCTAGTGTTTGACTCTTCTAGCAACAGGTGGATGTACTCTTTCTGCTCTCTAACATTAGTCTCTTCCCTCAACACACACAAAAAAGGTCCACAAAACCTAAGGAAAACCTCTACCGCTTAAGATGAAGCAGTCAGTGTTACACCTAGTGGGGCTCCAATCTTGGTGATTTGTTACTGCTGCCAATTTGCTCTGAAGTCTTAGAAAAGAGTACTGGGATAGGGAGAGGAGGAGAAAAAAAGACTCACAGGCTCCCCTGGTTCATTTCCACCAAGAATCCTAAATCCAAATCCAGTCTCTTTTCTCCAGAGGAAGATGTCCTGTTCTTGGTAATCTGGACCTAGAGAGGGGAGAGAGAAGAGAGACATTACTTCTCTGATAAAAGCAGTCACACCCTTAAGGTTACACAGTTACAGGACCGACACTGATGGTGCTGAGCAGATGACAGTTTTATAACACAACAAAATCTGGACGTGTGAGAGAATGGAGGACGCTGGGCGAAAGTGAACAGGGGGAGTAGTCATTGAGCCCTAAATTTTTTCAAAAGACTAATCACTGTTCAATAATTTCTAATCAAGCCCAAGTCATGATCCCTGACTAAGCCAGAAATCAGCATTGACTGTTCTCCTTGGCACTGTTGCAAGGGGACTTAATGAAAATCATCAAGTGCTACACCGTGGATGCCCATGTCCGAGAAGAGATGCTGAGTCAGAGTGACCTCTGAAGCAGGGGCCGGCTCGGCGAATTCGGGAGGCCTATTAAGTCTCCTGATGTTATAGCAACTAAAAAAATGGCAAAAAGCTTGCAGTAAAGAGTGCTCCCTTAAAAAAACAAAAATCACTTCTTTCTCCTTTAAAGTAATGAAGACCAGTAATGCCAGTAATTTGATTGGTTAGATCATCTTTGCCAAAAAAAATGTTGTCTTAAATATCCCAATATTTCCAAATGTGCAAAGTTTACTATGATTTCAGTACTATTACCAAAAAGTAGCCAGCCTTCCATAGCTTAAGCTTAATGGTGAGAACAAAACTGTTCTATATCAATGAACCATATTTCATTGTTAAAATGACTGACTGCTTTATGCTGGAATTTGCCTCTAGTGTTTTAACATTCAAAGTATTAATTTATTATCAAATAACTTGATAGTTTACTTTTAAAACTCAACAGTTCAGGGTTTTAAAATAAAACAAAATCTCATTTCTTAAAAATAAAAGTAATTTTCATAAAAACATGCTCACTGCACACAAAATTGTTCTACATACACTGTGCTATCTAAGGTAATAAGAAGTGTTATTTCTATTTAATTCTTATTTAATATTTTAATATATAGTGTTTTATAGTCTGTAAAATGACATATCTTCATTTAAAGAGAAAAAATATAGTTTAGTGGCAGTGAATCTTAAAAAAGAATCTCAAATACTGTTCTATACACTTTCTGGTTGATTTAATTAATTGGATTTTGGCATGAAGCAGTGCATGGGCCTGAGAATTTAACTCTCGTCGCCTCCAACTTTGTACGACAGAACAGGGAGGAAGAAGGCGGTGTTTACATTTCAAGCTAGTCAGAGATGTCCCTTTTTAGTGCTTCACCCACAAGCTTAAATGTCCAGTGATTGAATGTGCTAAGAAAGACGCAGCTAAATAAACACATAAGTACATGTCCGAGAGGTCTGAATCTGACATTTTGCTTGAGCTCTCTTAATGTCATGGTTTTGAACCATGCTTTTTATCCAATGCTCTTTTATTATAATCGCTTAGGCTAAGCTATAAGACGCCATGGGACATGGAGTTAAGCTGCATCATAGCACTCCCATAAACACGATTTGAGAGTGATATTTTCTTGAGCACACTAAGGTAACAATATTTTCCTTCTGTTTGAGTAGCTGGCTAAAGGGTATTTACTGTAATGGACTCATTGAAACAACAAATTAAATCAAGTTGGGTCTCCGTCTTTGTTTCACTCAAGCAGAGGATTATTACCAAAACAGGCCACGGGGCTTTCCAGGCAGCACCACGGGGCCTGGCAGAGTCGGCTTTGAGTCTGCGGAGCCTTTCTGTGAACAGGAAAAGGGTGTCTGCAGAGAAGGTTGCCCAGACCCATTTTTCTCGGCATCATTTAACACAGGAACACTCACTCATCCTACAATGACACCCAATGTAGCAAGTTTTTGCCTTATGCTGCTTACTCATTTAGGTGTACGCTAGCATGGAATGGGTGGCCAATGGACTTGGGCTTATCATACAAGTTAGTCCACAGGGAAAAAGCATTTGTTTTTCTCTGTGGATGAATGGGAAATATCAAATTTATTAAAAAGCTTCCTGTTGAAAAACAAGATGCCCAATGACACCAAGAATGTTGAGGACCCCAATGATGAGCCAGGGAAACAGAGACACAAACACAAAACATCAACACACAGACATATTGCAAAGAAAGTCTTTTGGCACCTTAACTTTGGCATTTTATACTCTTCTTTCCACCAACCAAATGCCAGGTACACAAGTACGTAACTTTGGTGATAAATCTGTGCTGCCACATAGAGAATTACAGAATTTCTTTCATCTGCATCCTCGGCTGCTGGGGGCACTGAGGTTTCTAAACTACTCCCCCAGCATGGTTTGTTCTCTTCTTTATTTCGGGCAGATTCTATTATAATTACATTTTTAGGAGGTAGCAGGGTAGAACTATCTTTCTGATTTTTTTTTTATTGCTTTGCTTTTCTTTCGAGTGAGGCTAAAGCAAAAAGAGCTAAGAAAACCTTGTCCAGCTTTCTTCACTTTTAAGCCTTTGCATAGGAGACAATCTCGGCAGTTAATCTCCTTTGGTAACACAAGCGAGAACTTAATCAAGTGGTCAAAAGACTTCCTTTGATAATTAAAAAAAGATGGAATCACCGGGTTTGCAGAGAAACCTCCCGGTGTCTCCATTGCTACAGAACACATATTTGACTTAGCAAAAACATACCCATCACTTTTTATTTCATCTTTTCTTTGGTCTATGACTGGTCAACAAGGATAGCAAAACATTTTTGTTCATGGCATTTCTCTGAGTTTCTCCCCAGCCGCCCAGACCAATGGGAACATCAAACAGGATGGATATAATGAAGAAAAAAGTTTTCAGCAAATCCTTACTCTGACATTCTCCAAAATTCGTGGAATTGATTTCTCTCTCTCTTTCACCCTTGCTCAATCCCGATGCTGGCGAAGGTGACATAGCTGGAATATTAATTTCACAATTTTGCAAAGCTTAATGTATGTGCTTTCTCTTAGTTCATGTTAATTTCGTTTTGATTGATAAGGAACGTGCAGTTAAGCTTTCACAGTAAAGGTCATGGCTGCTGTGAAGTTTAAAAGACTATAGTTTGATTCTGTCTTATTTTTTTCCATGGTGCTTTTCTTGTCGAAAAGCTAGAATTTATAATTGTACTGTTGAGAATTTCATAGAACTCCCATTACCATCTTAGACTCTTCATACTTAATTAAACCCCGAAGTGCACATTCTTAATGACCTTGTTTTAATCATGTCATGAACTTTAGAATTGTCTAAACACTTATTTTCTTTAAAAAAAATAAGTATACTTTTGTAACGGCCACACTGTGGTACTTATTTATTCCTGATGGAATTCATTCTTGTGCTAATACCTGTTCAGATGAATTCTATGCAGTTCGGCCCATATGGTCTTTTATTTGGACGCATAAATCATCACATCTGGCCAAGGTCTGACCACACCCATCCACCAATTCCAAATCTGTAAGTATATCTCTCTCGAGCGTGCAGGTTTACTGTGGTTAATATGACAGCTTTGATATTTGTTCTTTCCAAACTATTTTGTGAACAGGCAAAATTTCAACTGGAATTTTTAGGCTTTCTTTCAGAGTAAACACTAGTGGATACTAGCTGGTCCTGAACATTAACTAATAAGATTGCATCAATGTCATTTTTAAAAACATGCAAACAATAGGTATGTTACCTGGAGAAAATACAAAACTGGCAATGTGGATTTTAAAGGACTTCCATACTTGCTTTTGTTTTTAATTAAACATTTAAGCCCTTCGAAGGGATTTATTAACACATCTGCAATTCCAGATTGATTCATCTGACACTGCTGTTTTGACAGATGGCCATATCAAGGATAGGGTATTTTACACAGTAGTTAGACCACGTGAAGGAATTGGATCAGACTGTATTCATCTTCACGTTGCCCTTCACAATAAAATGAAATATAAGGAAAATATACTCTCCCCTAAAAGGGGGCATAAATTAAGGGTACGCTTAGGGTACTATGACTTCAATTTTCCTGTTTTTCCTGGAGTACTTTGCCCGTTGTAATTTCTTGGGGGAAAGGGGAGTGAATTACATCTTAGGTTACACATTTTTTTCCTTCAAAAAACAAGATAAAATAACAACCAAAGGAATGTCAGAAACTTATTGGGAATGAAGCAAAATACCAATTAACAGGCAAGATTAAAGTAGGCTCAGTCACAGGTACTGTGAAAAGTAGAAAAATCTGTGACAGATTCAGAATAATTACCATTGGAGGAAAAAGTCTCATTGTTACCCTCTTTCAGCAGCTAGGGAGAAATCCAACTGAATCTTAACATCGACTATGATGTTACAATCACTCAATTACTGAGCCTCCAATCACCAAAAAGAAATGGATTCTCATTTGTGCGGCTGGATCCTATATCCCTTCAGATGGTAAAGAAAGTGAAGACACAAAACTGGCCCCATCCCAACCGTTTCAGTCTGCCTGCCACCTGAGCAACTCTGATGCTTAAAGTGATTGGCTGTGGCAAGATTCTTATGGTTTGGGGAGTGGGGTGAAAATATTTTTTCAAAAATTGGATTAAATACCGAATTCTGAAGAAATTTTGCTTCCATCAAGGTAAAAATGGCATTTGAGCTGGAGCCTCTTGTTAATGATGTGTTAGCATCACCTGTACATTGTGATGTTTCCTCCAGCGCCTCAGAATATGATTTATTTTAATCAAGAGAAGATTCCTACATGCAAAACTCAGTCCTAAATTTGCGCTGTACTGAGAAAAGCAGGCCCACGGTCCATAAAGCAGTATCTCAACAACAAGAGAAGTTGGGCCATTGACTGGAGAAGCCACATGATTAAAGAGAAATGTGAAAAGAATTCTAAAATATTCCTCTCTGGAAAAACAGTTCTTCAATGAACTTGCTATAGTTAGTGAGAAGACACAGTGAGAACAGACTCCAAGTTCATACTCCGTAACTATTGCTTATGAGAGATGTTCCAAAAGGAATCGTCAGGGTCACTCTAGGGGGTCTTTCTAGTCTAGGGACTAAATAAATCTCTTCTCAAATTATGTGGCTTCTGTTAACACAGGAAACTCTTAGCCAAAACAGTATTTAACTCCACACACTGTTATAAGAAAAAGGCACTATTTCCCCCTGAGGGGAAAAATGATGGAGGGGCCCCTAAGTGATTTCTAAAATTTGATAATCAGCTAGACTCCAACTTGCCTTGTGCCATGTAACTGCTGAAACGCACCCAGTAGTGTGGCCAACTTTCCTTCTCAGACAGGGATGCTGGCCTCACTCCCCTGTTTTGTTTGGGTCACAGGGGAGTTGCTTCAGCCAGCAAAGGAAATACTTCATGGCCATGTCTGGGGTGGGTGGGAGCTGGGGCACCTCCCATTGCCCCACCTCTCTGTGCCTCACTCTCCTGGGGGCTCTGCCCAGAAGGTAGCACGCCTGTGCTGAGAGGGCCAGGGCAAAGAGGATGAGCAAAACGGTTCTCTTTTCCCATCCGGTTTTAATCGGACCCTTCAACAAACAGCTCCTCCATCCTTAAACATTCTCTTCTACCCCAGGCCAAAAAGAGAAAATGAAGTTCATGACCTCCACCCTCATCCTGACCGCTGGCCCTCAGCAGAAAAGGTCAGCAACAGCCCCAAACAGGCCCATCTGGACGCCCCCAAATTAAAGCATTTTAGGAACTTTCATCAGTGTTAAGTTAAATGGATATTATTTATGGTGAATAGGCTTTGGAAAACTTTCATAAGAAAGGTAATATTTTGTTTATAAGAATCAAAAAGTTGTGATATATGCCATTACTAGTTCATATTTATTGAAAATGTAAAGCCAGGGGAACACATTTAAAACCACAGTATAAATAATTAAAGTACAAGCCACTCAATTTTTTTTTCTTTTTAAGGGGAATGTTGAAAAAGACTGATAATATTGGTAAAAAAAAATTACCCATGTTCTCAAAAACTAAGAACCACTAAGAAAGAGCTTAATTTCTTCTCATTACTGCTGCAATCTGAACCAATCATATTTACGTTCTATTGTGTATCAGAGCTGGTTCACAAGAGCGTGCCACAATCCCCACACAGGGGAGGATTAATGAGACAGTAGCTCTTATCTGCTACTTCTTTTAACTGAAAAGAAACATAAATCCATTTTTATCCAGGCCCTTTATTTGATGGCCAACCACATCTACCCCTCCCCAAACCGAGGACATAAGGGAGCCTCCATGAATATCCAGCAGATTCTTTCACCGCTGAGAAGCTTTCACCTCTGGCTTTGGTTCACCTCTATCCAGTCTACACACTGAAAATCTATTTTTAATAAGCCTCGAGAGAAAGCTGAAGCCTTGGAGTGGGGTTGCAGAAAGGAGGCGGCCAGAGTGCTACTCACGTCGGCTTTCATACATGCTCCTGGACTGGGCCCAGATTTTGAAAGGATCTGGTTTTTTCTGCCCAGCGCTGTCGGTCTGATCTGGGGCCGGGACCTCTGCAGGTGGGTACTCAGGGAGCACCTGTGTGCTGTGGCTGGGAGAGGCCGTGTGCAGGCTTCGGTGGCTGGAAACACTGTGTTGGGAACTGTTCTGGCTGTCTTTTCTTTCCAGAGGTTGCTGAAAGTAAGTGAGTGAGAGGGACAAGAAGAGAAGATGATGACTGGTTCTCAAAGTGGGTGTTTTCCATCCGCTTGTCTTTGTTCATCACTTCTGCACACACATACACAAATATATCAACATTTTGGCTTCCACCTTCCTCCTGCTAATGCTGAATGCAGATAAAACCCCCAGTGACTGGCTGACAGAGAGGGGGGTGGGCCAGATGCAAAGACATAATCACAAACCACACTGCTCTCTGGGCTGTGGCTGAAAACAAATCCAATGTTCATCAAAGGTTCTTGGCTAAGAAACTGGGCTAATTTATGACAAGATGTATCAGTTTTAACATCCTCATTTTTTGACAAAATGTGTGACATAAAATACCATGAATAGTTTAGATGTAAGGCTATGATATCCAAAGGAAATATAATCAGTGCCAAAAACCTTTTGGGATTCCAGGTCTTTTGTTGTTCTTTCAATGATAAAATACCCAACTGCTATCTAAGAGTTTGCCATCAGTTCTTCTGGACTGTTAGAAAAGGAGATTAGATCTTTTAAAAATCATTATGTGTGCACTTGAACTTATAAGTATATAAATAACTATTTTATGAAGAGCTTCCATAATTTTAAGGTGATCAATTTTGCAGGCATCACCTCATGTCTTTATCTCCTGACACTACTGTTGGTGTTTTATACATGGGTTGACCTCAGGGGGTGAGCCTTATATCTGCACTATCTCCCAAGTCCAAGTACTATTCAAAGGGAAAGAATGTCATTTAAATTTCAACAAAATAAGCAGTTTCCAGTTCCTAAAAACATGCCCAGTGAATGACCCTTCCCATTTTATGAAATGTTCTTTATTTGAATGAAGAGCAAAAACTAGGGGGAGGATATGAAATAATTTCAGTTCTTATTTTCTCCAGTAAAAGATTTTTAAGCTCTGTTGTTTAGTTTCCCCCATTCAGAATAAAATCCTGGGATCTTGTCCCTTATATGACGGATGCTATGTTCTTACACTTCCCTGCTAAACAGTGTCCTGAAGGGGCAGAGGACAGGAAGGGGCATCTCTCTCCTCTCTTATAGCCCTTGGACAGCTTATGCTTTGGAAGTACTTTATAAGGTCTTTGACCCAGAGCATTCTGGGTCTCTACAGTTATTTACAGAATCAAAATCTTCCACTTGATCTTCAATGAATTTTATCAACAGTTCTTTGCTTTTCTCCCTAGGTATCCTCCATTTTTCATTCCCCATATCGACGGAAATTGCCCAGGTCCCTTTCATTTAAAACTCAGGTCTCTCTGCCCCTCTCCATCCGGTCCTTAATTTGAAATAAGTATCTGAAGGAAGGGAGGACAAAAGCTTCATCTGCCCTTGACAATTACAGATTACAACCTGAAATCAGGTTCTGGCAAGGATTCAAAGTTGAGGAAAATTGGGCATGCGTTTGAGGAAGGCAAGATAGATGATTTAAAATTTTCTTCAGGGTGCCTGTGGCAGAAATTTGAGGACCATATTCTAAACTAGCAAAGGGGTCTTGGTAAAACTGTATGAGGGGTCGGACTCAGGGCACAGCACACTCTGGGGAGGATGCCGGGAAAAACACGGTTTGGGTGGTGGCAAACACCATCATAAATCCATGTATATCATCATTCTCTTTGAGAATAAATTACCCATCTCAGACCTGGGTGGATCAGCATTCCAAAGCCTTGAATAGAACCTGGTTCTGCCAACTTTCAAAAGCATCCACCCCAACAGTGAATTGGGCTCTTAGGGCCAGCTATCTAATTTCTGCCCCAGAAAGTCAGTGGGTTCTTGCTTCCCCTGGAGGCATGCAGATGACTTTCAGAATCAGAAAACATCAGTGACAGATAGGCTCTCCATTCTCTTTTGCATGTACATGGGAATTTGTTTTTCTCTTCACTGTGACCTTTATGAGGGTGGTCTTTATAAACCAGCAGGACCAGTACCAGCCTATTTTGGGTGTGAACATACATTAGCACACATAGAAAGACCTGGGATTCAGTGTGGGCTTTCCTCCTCTTCTTACTTTCCTGTATTGCCTACTTTTAATTAGAATTCAGAGAATGCTTTTAATCATGGACACAAAATTTAAAACTATTCATTTTGAAATTAACCTTGGTAATGAAAATTAATGGGGACTATTACTTCTATTTTTCTATTTTGGTGGCACTTTGTTTTTGTTCACCTCTGGGGTAAGGGAAGGAGAGGTTTTTAAATGTAAAAGCAAATAATTCAATAAAGGATCTCCCAGTTTACCCTGGGAGTTGCATCCCTTCCTTCAAATGCCCACCCTCTCTTGGTCCCTCAAATAGTAGCAAATGCCAGATTGTGGGGTCTGTCCCCCTGACACTACCTTTGTTTCACAGTTAAGTCTCTGACCCTTGAAGCTCCAGCCTCCTCCAGGTTCTCACTACTCTTCACAAAGTCTCCCGGAGACCCCGGGTGAGCTGCACTGCAGGCTTACCTGAGGGACTCGTCATGCTTCTTCCTTCCTGGGGTTACTCTCTAGTAGTCCCTGGAAACCCAACTTTAACCTCTTCCACTCGCTCCCTCTTCCTGAACTGCAGAAAAGTATCTTGCTGGCAGCCCTGCCCCATGGAGGGAGTCTGAAAAAGACTGGGTCTTTCTCCTACTGAGAACACACAGGAGCTTCTCCCCATGCACCCACAATGCATGCAGAGTCTGCACGTCACCTCATGGGTTCAAAGAACCTTCCATGGCTGTCCCAGTGTAGCTAATCTCTGGCATGGAGGACTGGGCCTCCTTAATTTAAATGAAGATGTGGCTTTGTCATAAACAGAGGTGCAGATGAAGTCTAATGGACATAGTTTGAGACACTTTTCAAATTTTAATGCCCCTTCCTACCTCCCCAATAATGAGTCGTATAGGTCCAATTTAACACAAAATGACAGATACAGTTGGAAACAAGTTTGCAAAACTGCCTCACAACCAAGCTGCACTTCTGCAACCCTTTTTAATGTCATCTAAACTTGGTTCCTAAACTTGGAAAAGAAAAAGTAAAGTGGCATCTTGAGAACGTGCCCTAAAAACAGCTGCCCTGAGCTTTCATGAACTGGCACATCCTCATCCACACCAAGGGCTGAATATACAATGATCTGGAAGCTTGTAAGATTTTCCTCTGTGTAAGACTGACCTCACTTTATATTTCTTCTCAAGTTCAATTATGAAAACTACTTAATTTGAAGATGCATTCTGTATTTAATATTTTGCCGGAACTCTTTCTGAAGTTATGTTCTCTGTATGTGGAAAAGTTTTAAAATATGCCTTTTTATTTTCTGTGGGCATGCTAATTAGCTTTGACATTGTCTTTGATCTGGTTAGAGCCCAGGATTGTCCAGGAGAAAAGCCACATGTGTGTTTATCTCTCCGATCCTAGTCAACTTGCACGCCTCCTCAACAGTCTGCATCACATTCCGGAAGACTTGGAGCATGAGGACAAATTCACTTCTGAAGTACTTATAAGATCAGGATCAGATTTGCATCTAATGTGATTGGCTTTCACCTCATTTTCTAGGTGAAAAACTGGCCCAAAGGCAAGAATTTGTAGTTAAAGATACACTTTCAAGCCCGTCGCAGTAATGCATGTAATACTAAGAACTGGGGTGGGGGAGCACCCAGTGCACCCATGACAGAATACCCAGCTGGGGCCCTCCTGAGTAACTACCTGCAATACATTTATTCGCTCATCTAAGAAGTACATACTGACCACCTACTGTGAGTCAGATTCTAAGGGAAGCAGTGTATAAATAAGAAAGAGATGGTATCTGAGCTCTTGGAATATATACATCTCTGTGTGTATCTAGGGTTGTGTGTGCGTTTGTTATGTACAAATCAATATTAATCAAACAGCTGTAACAGACTGACAACACCATACTGCAATGTCCTTCAGTTAGGTAACCAGAGGCCTCTGGAAGAACATTCAATTAATGGAAGCTGCATGTGCTAAGTTTTCAAAGCAAAAAGAGTTTGGAGTGTTTGAGAACAGAGAGAAGGCTAGCGCGGCACAGCAAGGGGCTGTGGCAGTCCTAGATGAACTTGGAAACTAAATAGTGTACGGGTCTTGCGGGATACTTCAAGGAGACTGAGTTTCATTCTCAGTTCAGGTGAGCAGGAATGTATTAATAAAAGGAAAGCAGGTGCGCACCAGGAGCCACCTTGCATCCAGAAAGTCTGGTCTGGCTGCTGGGTGGTGTAAAGGTCGGTGGGGATGGGGGTGAAAGCAGAGAGAAGTCAGGGAACTACTGAGCATGCGGGGGAGGAGCCCAACGAGGTTTATACTAGGGGAGTGGTAGTGACAAAGAAGAAGGACAAGGGAAGTTAAAAGACATTTGGTGCCAGAGTTAACAGAGACTGCTCACAGGCTGAACAGGAGGAGGAGGAAGAAGAGATCTCACAAACACGGGCATTCATTTCCCAGCTCCCAGCTTTAGTAACTAGTTGGAAAGGGTTGCCATGTACTGAGGTGAATATTTCCAATGCTCTGTTGTCACGGGCTGATATTTTTGAATTAATATTTTTATTTCTGAATATCAAATCAGAACCAACTAGGAAAAAAGAAATGGGCTTAATTTCGAAAACGCCATAAAAGTCCTTGGTCACACACTAGCCATAAGACTTTTAAAAATAAAATTGTACCAACCTCCCTATAATGAATGATTTCCGAACTACTGACAGACCAGGGAGATCGGGAAGATGCAATGGCTTTTATAAACGGAAGCGGGAAAAAAATCAGCTCATCAGTACTTCACAGAATCATTTCAAAATGAAGGTACTTATAAAGGAAGCTGAAAATATTCGCTTGGAAGAGCAAATGAATATAGACAGCACTTAAGGGCTTTAATGATGAAAAGAATTCATGTAGCTTAAAAATGACAAATCGATACATTTTAAAACAAAATTATTTACAGTTCACTTATCTGCCAAGACTGAAGGCCACTGCAGCAATTTACATGGACAACAGGAAAGAAAAAACTCCAAGTGCTGATGCGATATTGGGCCAATGTCATTAAAGGTTGTGCGGAAATCAGAGACTCAAATACAAAGCAAAGCAAATGATGGTCCTTATTTTTGTCTCTTTCTTTTACCATTTATATGTCTAAGTGAAACAAATTCTTCCAAAAAGGCAGGCAAGAGGAGTTAATGGAGAAGGAAAGGGAGGTATTGGTTAGATATGAAAATGAATTTTAGTTTACACTGAATGTTTTAAAGTGTCTAACACAACTGTGAAGTCTATTTTCTAGGGCTGCAAAGGGTTTAGGGTATGGGTTGTGGGAGGTGAGAGGCAAGGAGGTTTATTTTAAGTCCTTCTCCCATCTACTCCTTACCTTGAAGCCTGTAGGAACTTTGATGGGTTGTATTATTGCCCTGGTTGAAGGACAAGTGGCATCAGAGTCCTGTGACAACCAGGAGAGATTCAGAAGGAGGCAGGATACATAAAACTGGATGATCCAGTCTGGGCTCACTCACTGTGCACATTATCTTAGAGAACTCTCCCTCACATCGCTTAGGGACTAGTTGTCAGCGAAGTTCTTAGCTTCCTTTCCAGGGGAAAGGAACAGAGGACAATGGAACAGAAGCCTGTCACTATGGCTAGCTTTCATCTTGCTGCACGTGCGGTAGGTTGTTGGAGACTGCCTTGCCCACCATTCAGTGTCCCCCTTATGAAAACTGCGTGAGAAGTTTTTTCAGTAACTAGGACTGTTGTGTCTCCCTAGTGAGCACGGTATGCTTTCTTTGATCTGACACAGTAAATAATGTGGTTTCCTACATTGCTCAGGCTGCTAGGGAACTTGGAAGAATTCCACAGCTCAACTGCAGCACCTAACTCAATTTTGGGCCTTTTTTATGGCTTTGTATGAGTATTCAATTTAGGTTATTGCAATTTAGAGCTGAATGATTTTCATTAAGTGTGTATTTGGTTCTGCTTTGTCAGTTTTTGAAAGTATATGTTCATCAGACTATAAGCCCCATGAAGAGGCCCTAAGTCGATCTGTCTGCTTGCGTGGCTGTTGTCTCTCCTCAGTTGCACCAGGGTAGGAATGTCTTCTGTTTTAGTTCTTGTAATATACTGGCACTGGTCTGACAGGGAAGACAGTCAATTAACACTTATGGTTGGAACACATGCATTACAAAGTTTTGGTGATTTGTGACAAGGAATCTATTTTTTGAAAGTAGGATTCAATAAATTTTGTGTTTGTAAGCTCCAAAAAGAAAGGTACCATGACATCTTATTTATTTTAGCATTCCCAGTGCTGCATACAAAACCTGACACTTAGTAGGTTCTCCATTTGTTTGCTAAATAAATGAATGGATGTTTGAAATAACGAATAAAAGATAAATGTATTGATAGATAAATGGATAGATGGACAGGTGGACAGATGAAGAAAGGGAGAAACAAGCACAAGTGATAAATGAACAAGTGAGAAAACATAAATGGATATTAACTTAAAATTCAAAGGTTTGCTATGATATTTGGAGTTTTAAAAATTCTCACACAAAATCCTTATGTATGATCTAGACCAACAATCTGTTAAATGAGTTTCCAGTCAGGATGATTAAATTGGGCCACAGAATCAGTTTCCTAGTAAGATCTGAAACCTGAGAGCAAATATGTCTTATTTTTGTCTCTGCCATTTTGCAGAAAAATCTCTGATGTTATGGACATCCCAGTATTAAATTAATAAATTTCATCAAGACACTGCCATTGTTCCCAGTGAGTATATAAACCATAAAGTCAATATTTAAACTGCATCTAGTAGGTGAAATTGCTTATTAAGAGTAAACTATCAAGGCCATGTAGGAGGGGAAGCTAGACCAAAAAGATAAGTCCTTCTGTTCTAATAAAAACTCAACTAGTTAATATTGAAACACTATTAAAAAAAAAAGGCATGAGGGTAAAAAGAAGCTGTCAGTCACATGAGCAAACCAACAATGTCAGGAACCTCTAAGAAAAAAAAACACATGTTGCTGGGGTAAGACAGTATATTCACAGAGCTGATGGTAAATCTAAGCGCCTCACAGCCCAGGCATTTTATTACATAGCCTGCAAACCTGACCTCGTCTTTCATTACATGAATGGCTGTCTGGAACCAAGACACGCAGCATCCCTGTGGATTCCCTCAGACCCCACAACCTCATACTCATCTGTCTCTCTGGCAGGACATCGCCGAAATTCAGACTGGGAAGAGGAAACAGCATCCTGCCCACCTGTACAGCGCTCCCACTGATCACAGATGTCAGCCATGCTCCACTGGCTGCAGCAGACCTTGGCTGAAATCCCCCAAATTTTGTACAGCAGCTGCCAGAGTGTGCCAGCAGTGCCGTGAAAACCATCATCCCTGTCCTGGCACAAAAATCGGGTAAGGACAAGTCCCAGGCTGGGGGCTCGTTCTTCTCTAACCCAGCAACACACCAGCCTCTTGGCTTGTGGTAATTAAGAGCCAGCAGACTGTGGGCAAAGCAGTTAAGTGAGCTTTTTTTCCTAGGAATGCAGCCTGAGTAACTGGCTTGCTCTTGTTAATGACATGGCTTCTGCAAAAAAAAACTGTCATAGGGAATTCTTTCAACTGACTCGGCGAATGCAGGTTTTATACCTGTTTGATACCCTTGAGTGCAGCAGGGAATTCCAAAACAGTTTGGGGAAGAAGAGACACAAATGAATCTACGAAAATCTTCTTGCACAGTAAGTTTGAATGGGATGCAGAACAAAAAGAACACCATACCACCTGACGTCTGGTTGCCTGTGCAAAACTGCTGAATCTCCCCCAGTATTCTCCTTGTGAAGACTCCGTTCCACGTGCGTGTGTAAAATAAGTCCACGTGGAGCACGGCTGAGGGTGGGGGAGAAAAGGGATGGCTCCTGCTAACTCAAGCTCATGTAATACATCTTCCAGAGTTCACTCTTTCTGCAGGCTGAACAGGTTTCTGACTGTGACCCAAGGGTGGGAAGACCCCTGTGCATGCACCCTCACACACGCACACAGGCAGGCTCTGGCATCTCAGTGGGCGCCTTCCAGCACTTTTCTGCTTGGACATTAACACAAACTGACAAGGGAAGCAGCCCTGAAGTCACATGGTCCAATCACCACGGCCCTAAACCATTGCAATCACATCAATTACTGCAGGTTTTTCTCTTAGGAGAACTTGGGAGCGGGGCTTTGGAAGGTAGGAAGCTCCCTCTCTCATCTCCTAAATAAACTTCTGCCTCCTGCCGCCAGGCTTGGAGGCAGGTGGAGAGAATTCAGCTGCAGCGCCGTGAGTCACAAAGTTTTAAGGTTCTCCTTTCCTGGAGACAGGAAGCTGTAAAATTTCCCTCCCCAAAATATTCTAAGCCACATGCAAGTGGTTGCTCTTTATTTGAATGGCAATGAATTGGGAAGCCTCTTCCACCCAGATCAATTTCACAAGCATCGGGGTTCCAGATTTTGAGTTTGTAAGTAGCATTTTAATTTGTTGTCAGTGCCCTGGGAGAAGCTCACACCACCAATCAAAACACTACAGCCTCTAAGCTATTAGCTAACATGTCAACTAGGTAATGCATCTTCAGGGAAACCAGATTAGAAAGGACAACAAACATTGATTTTTTTCTTTTAAGAATCCTATACCTGCAGCATAATGCTGCTAAAGCTAGCAAAACAACACGGGCTTCCACAGCAAGGAAATGTCTTATTCTCAGTGCTGGGGCAGTGAACATTGTTCCCTGTGAGCATGGACATACACACAGGGCAGAGCAATTCTTCCTTAAGCCTACAGGCTTTTTAATTTTGTAAATCATTAATCATTCAGTGCATAAGAAAAGCTCAGGGGGAGCATCTACCATGTGAACACCAGCTGAGAGCAGGGCTACCCAGGAAGCAGGTGGAGCTTTTTTCCCCCTTCTCCTCCCAAAAGAAACAATAGCATTTGTCTCAAGTTAAAACATCTAAGAAACTCATCCATTTGAAAGAGTTATAATGCATTTATACAGAGAACATTCCAATCATGCATTCTTTATCTGGGCTCCCGCAGCTTACCCACAATCACTAGACAGTTAAAGGCAAACCCAAATACCTTCTATACTAAACAGATCCCCAGAACTTAATGTACAGAGCCAGGCTCCTGTCTCCCCCTCCACTCTGAAACACATTTAGTGAAGTCAAGCCAGGCAGCATCCCCTCCCACCACCAACCGCCCCTCACTCCCCAAATAAGCACCAAGTAACTGGCAAGTCCTTACCGACTTAGGGCTCTTCTTGGGAACTGGCAGTCCTGAAAAAAATGCAACAAGGAGGGGTAGGGTGGGGGGAAGAATTATTAGCATATAAATGTTACCTTTTCGTTAAAGAACAACCCCCAGGTGTTTCAGGGCAACCTAGCCATCTGCAGAATTATGTCAGATTCCTCCCCAGCACTGGAGTTACCAGGCTGTTCATATCGAATCAAAGCAGGGGAGGAGGAGACGGGAGGCAGGAGATCTATCTGCATTAGCTATGCTGACTTGTACTGCAGCAGCCTGGAGGCTGGGAAAAGAAATTCACAGACCTCGGCGGCCTGGGAAATTGAACACTTGGACAGAATCTCAAATGCTCTTCTGGATTAAGAGAGACTTAACTTACAATTAAGTCCAGGATATTTCCTTTCCACCCGATCCACTTGTCAACTGAAGTGGACCAATAAGAACAGAGGAAGGGGTGTATATTTAATTTCAGTGGAGTACATGGTTAAGATCTTTCTTTCTTTCTTTCTTTCTTTCTTTCTTTCTTTCTTTCTTTCTTTCTTTCTTTCTTTCTTTCTTTCTTTCTTTCTCTCTCTCTCTCTCTCTCTTTCTCTCTTTCTCTCTTTCTTTCTCTTTCCTTTTTTTGGTCTTTTCTTTCTTTCTTTTTTTTTTCTCTGCCTGTCAGCAGGGAAAATGCCTTCTTTATTTGGATGAGCAGAACACCAAAACAAAGACGGATGCTCTTCTGCTAGCACAGAACACAAGTGCGAGTTGGTCTAGGACCCCCATCCAGATCATGGACGCACCTTTCCATGTGCGGCAGTCAACCAAGCAAACTCCTGTTCTGGAAAGAACTCAGCTGGGACCAGCCCCTCAAGGGGAAAGCAGGTTGTTGGCGAGTAAAAAAGATAAATTTTACAGAGCTGAGAGAGAAAGATAATAATGGAGAAAGAGGGAGGCAGAGGAGACAAAGATGGTTGTGGAACCTGGCTGACTCTTGCAAAACCCTGTCATTAATGGGAGTACCACAGCTGGAAGGGACCTTGGATCTCCTCACTTCTAGGAAAGTCGGAAGGGATTAAGGGCAGAGCCTGGGAAATGTGCCCCCAGGGGAGTGTAGTAAAGGAAGGCTAGAAAGGAAAATTAAAGCATCCAACAGTGTTTCCAAAGTAATCATTTCTGCAAGCGGCCATCTCATTTTCTTTCTTTCTTTTCTTTTTTTCTTCTGGTTTGAGCAAGGGTTAGAATGCAAAGTGCAGGATCCCAAGATACACTTGGGATCTGATGATTTTACACTGGAAATTTCAGCCTTTTTAAGAAAATGACCCATCCCCATGTAGTGTGAGGATGTCTATTCTTTGGGAAGTGATTTGACAAACCACGAGCCAATCTAAGTTCGGGGCAAGTAGCACAAAGCATCAGAAGTGGGTGAGTAAGGAAGAAGCCACCCCAAGGAGCAAGGAGAATGTGTCCACTGCAGTTCGGCCTGAGAGGGGTCACTGGTCCTCTTTTGGTAGGGCTCAGCGCATCACCAAAATGAGGTCACTGCAATCTGGCAGAGTGGTTCTCAGTCTTCAGAGTGCTTAAGGTGCACCTGACAGCTTGTTAAAAACGCAAGCTCCCTGGGCCTCACCTGGCAGGGGCCCAGGAATCTGCATATGAACAGACATTCCAGGAGGTCTGAGGACCACTAAGGAAACTAGGATATAGTATAGAAAGTATCACTCTTTTGAGTCAAGCAGACTCAAGAGGCAACTTTCGGTGAGCTGCTTTAGAGCCCTCTATGCCTCAGTTTCTCAGTTTATGAAATGAAGATAGTAAGACTCACTAAGGTTGTTATGGTAACTAAATGGACAGAATGTTTAAAAGCCTCATACCTGGCAAGGAGTAGGTCCTCAACCTGCCCCACCCTTTCCTCTTCCTTTGCTAATTAACACCATTCAGGAAGGAGACGGTTCTGGTTTTCTTACTGGGCAAAAATCACTTGCCTAGCATGTGAAAATATAAAAAATATTGTAGGGGAAATATTTTACCTATGGATGAGAATAGCTGTGTTGGGCAATTTAGATATGCCATTATTCTTAAAAATAATTTTTAGGTGCTTTTTTTATTCATTAATATGATGCCCTTAATGAATTTTATCAAGTTATATTAGTGTGGCTCACTGTATATTCCTCAAAATTACATAATATTATATCTTAAAGTTCAGACTTTTCCCCAATTCAGAGTGACCTTCTTCGTTAATTAGAATGAACAAGGTTTCACTGTAGTTAGCTAGCCCTGGCTTTAACCCAGGATCCCTATGGCTCTCTACAGAGATTTGTAAAGTATGTCCAACTAGGTAAGAGGAGTCAGGGAAAATGGCTTCGGTCCACACTTTGCTAGTCATTTGTAAGACTATGGCCATCTTACATTCCCTGCCTCTAAAGATTTTCATATGTAAAATAAAGGGCACTTTTCCTTCTCTATCACAGAGCTACACACACATGTTCAAAGGTGCCTGTATAAGGAGGCTCACCGCAGCACTGTTGGTATGAAGGGAACCTGGAAACGAGTGGAAGTTGTAAATAAACTGTGGCACAGCCAATCTACAAAGCAGCCTGCAGAGGTTAAAAGAAATGAGCCCCCTCTATGGGTAATAACATGGATGGTTTATAAAACATAATACAGGGCGAGAACAGCAGGGTGCAGTGGCAGGTGCAGGAGGAGACGGGTGCTAATCGTACTCATAGATACATGCAGAGTATTTGCCTTCCGTGACTGTCCACACCAAACTGATAACAGGGACATTTCTGGTAGGACAAGGAAAGGCAGGGATCCAGGGACTAGTTTAGGCGGAATTTAGCCTTAAACAAGAATTCTTTATCAGAAACACCATGCTTACGTCTTGCTGAGACAATGAAATATTAATTTAAAAATAAACACAATTCACTAATGGTCCTTCACTTAACTGTCTGAAGCACACTGGGGTATGAGTTACGGTCTGTTTCCTCTGAAGAGGCAGTCCACCTAACATTCTGATGGCCCCAGCTCAGCTGACACAAGTTGTATTTTACAACAACAACAAAAATGAACTTCTTTTAATTTAAAGAGGAATTTTGTCCTGTTTACTAGTTAGTTATTGAAAACCTTCTTTTTAAAAAACTACACCTTTTGTAGGAGCCCAAAGTGGTCACAAATTAGTATTTTAAAAGTCAAAAGTCAAGAGACTCCATTTCACTGCTTTAAAGCAACAACAAAGATTCATTTTAGGTTCGTGTATTCATTAGATTAAAAAGAAATCTAATGAATATGAATGCTGGAACAAAACTTCTGATACAATTTATAATTAATTTTAGCCCAAACCATTCAGGTGGACTGAAAACAGCTGGGAGACCTAAGGGAAAACACTCAAAACAGGTCCCCGTTTGGTAGAACCCTCCACGACCTAGAAATCAGAGGAGGTGGCTCTTGTCTAACCGGAGTTGACGGCAGGCCGCCCCGTACAGCTGGACGACAGCAAGCAGCTCAGTCCCACACCTCACAGCGCATCCGTGGTTTTCGTTAGGACAAGTGCACACTTTGCATTCCCAGTGGGAAGCTTGTGTTGTATAAATCGCATATTCCGTTGGAAGCACATGAGTAGAAACAGCACCTGTCTTAATGGGTTCATCTGCTCCCTCCAGGGAAAGGAAGGGGGGTTTTGAGAGGAGGCGGAAGAAAGAATTCATGGATGGTACCATCTGCACCGACAGCCTAGAAGGCAGCAAATGCTACTTCAAAGGGGTCCCAGAAAACTTTTACAGGGAAGCGTAGGTTCAAAGGGTGAGTCTAAGTGTAATCTACAGAAGTGAGAAAAGTCTGGAAACTGAATTTCTAAAGTTCCCTACAATAAAGGTGTCCCTTCGGAGAAACAAATGGCAAAGTATCTGCTAATGACTTGGGATCTGACCAATTAACATGAGGAGGAGAAATCTCATTCCTTTTAAATATCAAGGCCATCAACTATGCTATTAAACATGTTCTCACATGACTAAATGGCAAATGTTATTTTGGTGAAATTTTATAATGGTGGTACACAATTCATTTAAAAAAGTAAAAATATAACAGAATACATTTACATTTGGAAACAAAGACTCGAAGGTTATATACCAAAAGAGCATCGTTCCTTGACTCATGGGATAAAGGATGGCTTTATTACCTATTTTATTATCTACAACATGAAAAGTTTTATTTATTCAGTTACAAATACACACATACAACCACAATAAACAAAACTCTATACTGCCTTTTAAAGTAAGTAAAATTTCAGGACATTTTATTGCACTTTTAAATCTGTAGAGCCATCACTGACCTTTACATCCAAGAGTTATTTACTTCTATACACATAGAGTTTCTTTAAGCATCCTGTTAGGATTAAGACTTGTGTCTGTCCTACTGACTAAATGGAAATAAGAATGACATTGGATAGCTCGGCTGGGCTACCTGGGCTACCTGGGCTACCTGGGCTACCCGGGAACCAGACAGAAGCCAAGCCTGACTTCTTTGCTTATTCAGCACTGAGATAACAACCTGAGTTGTTGGGAAAGAGATGGGACTTCCCTGGACCTCGTTTTCTCTTCTAGTTTAAAGAACGTGAAAATGTCAACCAAACTCACTAAGAGAATCAAAAAAATACTGCAAAGGGCTTCAAAATGGTGAATTCTAAAGTCACTGTCACATGCAAAGTGGATCAACAAATCATAAAAATGTACTTTGTCATTCTGGTTTCCTCCTCAGCATTCTAACAAACACTATTTCTATGTCACTAATCCAAATGTCACTGAACACAGGAGATACTTCAGAGTTTTGCATAGCAAATGTTGCATTAAAAACTGTATTACACCTGAATCAGGTAATGCAATGTGCAAGGAGCAGGGAGCTGATATATATATAGAGAGAGAGAGAGAAAGAGAAACAGAGAGCAAGAAAGAGACATGTAGTTCATGGAGAAAACTGAAAAGCCATGGAAAGCAGAAGACTCTGAGAACTTGGTTAGGGGATGATATCAGGTACCAAAGAGGATAAAGCTACTCTTGAGCACATTTCATCTCAGACCCCTAGCCTCCTGTCTTATTCTACAACCTATTAATATGTAATCCTAAATGCAGGACACAAAAACCATAGCTGACTTTAACTCAATAAACTCATCATTAGGAGTTTATATTAAGGAAATAATTAAAGTATCTCAAAGATTTATATAAAAAAAGATTTTTCAAGCCCTGGCCAAGTAGCTTAGTTGGTTAAAGCATTGTCCTGATATGCCAAGGTTGTGGGTTCGATCCACAGTCAGGACTCATACCAGAATCAACAATTAAATGCGTAAATAAGTGGAAAAACAAGTTGATGTTTCTCTCTCTCTCTCTCTCTTTCCTCTCTCTCGCTCTCTCTCTCTCCCACCTCTTCCTCTCTTTCTAAAATCAATAAACAAAAAAATTTAAAGAAAGGTGTTCAACACAGAATTCTCTAAAGAAGATTAAAAGCTGGAAACAATACGAACTTCCATGAACAGAGGACTGAACAAACAGATTATTATATCAGTAAGTTGAAAAACTATGAATCCATTAAAAATTAGTACAGTGAAGGATAGTGATGTGGAAAAATGCTAATGATATAAGTCATGAAAAGCAGGGCAGAAACTGCCATAGAATGTAAATTCATTGTTTTAAAAAAGATATATACATATAAAATCACACGCATATATCATACACTTAAAGACTAGAAGGAAATGTATTAAAATACTGTTTCTGAATGCTATGATTAACAGGTGACTCAAGTCTTCTTTTCAGTGTTTCCAAGTTTTCTAGGTTTCGCATACAACATGGCTAGAGGCATGAACAGCTAAGCATTACTGAGCACTGTAGCCACCCTGAGTGCGCTTGGACAATGGCATGTACTTACTGGCCTTAGCGCAGTGCTAAGTTACAAAATAACTGGAGTTCTAGCTCTTTCTTGACTCAGTGACTGCAATTTCTACCAATTGTTTATGCTACTAAATTACTGGTCCATGGCTTGATTGAAAACATAAGAATGAGAAGCTGTTAGAGCCTCTCTCAAGCAAAGCTGCATGGAAGCACACAATTTTGCATATTATTTTAAGCAGTCTCTGAAATCTCGACCAGTGGCCTTGAGAATCCCATTCTGTTGGGTCCTATGATCCCCAGGTTAAATAATTCTTGCCCAAGCACATCACTATGGTGTTAGATGCAATCCCTAAGATGAGATTCACACCACTGAAGTTTGTGCCTCTAATAAGGGCAGCGTATGTAAAACACCGTATCTGCAAGTAGAAGTGGCAACAAGAAGGATCAAGCAGAAAGCAGAAAGGGAAAAGCTTCATTGCTTGCTTCTCCTTCTTTATTGGAAAGATCTAAAGGGCACATCTAAAAAAAATTTTTTTTGAGGGGAGAAAATTCATTAAAGAACACACCAGAACACAAATATTTATCAGCAAAATGCTCCTGCACAAAAAATAATGAATCCTATAGGTAATGCTTTTATTGGGGAGGAGGGGCAGTATGATGACGGAGCAAAATACCAAGAATTCAATGAACTAGAGATGTGGAGAGGGGTGCAGAAAAAATACAGTGAGGGAATCTATGATTTACCCAGAAATGCAGAATTGATGATTGACTGCAAACCAGTGGCTCTAAACAATTAACATTAATGACCAGTAACCCTTTGAAAAAAATGCCATGTGCACCATCCTCTGCCAACTAGTTTTTTTGTTTCATACATAATATATAAACCAAGAAATAAATATAAAGTGCCCTGGCCTTACCGATAAAATGATAAGGACAGTCCAGAAAACTGGAAAAGGTAGGTAAAGTTAGTCCTAACATTTTCCATTGAAGGCAGAAAGGAAAATGAGGAATATTCACTCACTCATTCAACCAAACTGTGCTGAGGGCCTACTGTGTGCCAGGAGTTGGCATGAAATAAAGCAATGAACAAGGTCTACATAAGCCTGTTTTCACAGTGCTCATGTTCTGTGGCGAAAGGGAGAATAAATAGCTTAGCCAGAAATTTCAGAGTGATAACCTGGGTGAGGAAAGTAAAACAGGCTAATGAACAGGCTGTTCTTGGTATGCAGAGCTCATTGTACGGGGCGTTCAAGCACGTCTTTGTTGAAGAGACAGTATTTGAGCCAAGACCTGAGTCATGAGAAGGAACCGACTGTGTGACTATTCAACCATACAAGATTTACTGAACTCTGCCACTTGCCGGGTAAAACATTACTAAAGAGATAAAGGTAAATCAGACATGGCCTTGACCTGAACGAGTTCCAGTCTATCCTTTAACAGAGAAGGAAGCAAAGTGAGTTACAATTTATAGAGTGGTCAGTGCTAAGTGCCATGACACAAAGAAGCACGCTGCTCTTGGGAGCATGAATAAGGAAAGCCAATCCAATGTAAAGAGGGGTCAGAGGGCTGAGCTGAACACTGAAGGAGTCCCAGCACTGAGTCACGGGGTCGGGGACTGGCAACAACATACAGTCATGGATGCTTCACTGCATAATGGCGATGATGTCTTTTAAGGTATTTAAAAGTTTTTTAAAAATTAAAGCTAAATCAGTGTGCCAGCATAAACTCAAGGCCAAGTTTAAACTAGAGCACATTTCATTGAGGGACCTTACAAACACTATATATCACAAAATTGAATCTATAAAACCAAATGAAAAAAATGGTTCTAGTTTAAACATGTTTGTTTTTTTCCTCCTTTCTCTGGCCAAAGGTCATAATCAACCCCATGGTATAATTTTTCAATGTAAATATGATACCAGCTGCCAAGAATAGAAGCATCAGGCCCAATGTCTCCAAAAAGATGAAAACATTATTTCATTTGGGGACCTTATAACGGTCATTATGATATATTATGGCCATCACAATTAAGAGAGATGGTTGGACTTCAGATTTTTGGAATAAGTAGCTCCCAATGTTGTGTCAGTTAGCACTTTATTAAGATTAAGAATATGATTGTATAGCTTTATAGCCATGGAGAAGTCTGCTTCAATTACACAGTATGTATAGCCTAATAAACATGTCCTGAATAGAAATAAATGGTTGGTGAAGCTGGTGATTGGTAATGGTTTACAGAGGCTTTCACCTGAAAGTCATAAGCCTTGAACTGGCACAGCTGAGGAGACGCCTGAAGTCATTAATACTTTGGGCTGCTCAAACCGCGAGGTAAGATGGATCAGCTGTCATCATGTAATTCCTGAGAGATAAATGGTCTAAACTGAAAAGGTGTCATTGAAATAACATAGACAGTCCTATTGTTGACTCTCAAAAGCATGTTAGGTAAACCTTGAAGGGTTAAAAAACTTGCCTTCTCTTTGTATTTCTAAAAAAAAAGGTTGAATAAAAAAAAACCCCCAGCAAGAACTGGGAGTTTTGATACAGGTATATACTTCATAACTGCTGTTGGAGTTAAGAAATAACATCACCCCTATTTTACAGATGAAAAACTGAGACACTGATGGTTCAATAACACAGCCAAGGTCACATAGGTGAGTAGCTAAGAAGAGATTTGGTCTAATGCTGGGTCTGTGCTTTTAAACACTGAAGTGTATGGTCTCATTTGAAGGTGCTTAATCTATTTTGGATCATAACCCTCTATAAAGGAATTAAAACAACATTGTTTGTACATACTAAATGCATTCATGCAAAATTCTGCACATAACTTCATAGAATACATGGACATCAACCCACAATTGTGATGTGAATTTAGTAAGAGTTCCCTTTTTACAGAGAGCATGGAAGTCTAATCACAGTCAATTGAGTTCTTCTCATGTCTCTGATACTTTACTCCAAGTGACAGTATCCAAATCATTGACTATTCAAGACCACACATGTTAACATATAACAAGATGGGTCTTTGATTTGGGAGAAAGGAAGCAAGTCTTTAAAGCTATGAAACTAGCACGTTGCCTGGCCACCAATCCATATGAAGTACTTTCAAAAGTGGGTAGGAGCTTTATCTAGCTTGTAAATGTATTATGACACTCTCTGATAAGAGGACTGTGTTCAAAAGTAGGGTGAGGAAAAGACGGAGTGACAGAAGTAGAATGAGCTAGGACATCCCTCCAGAAGGGGAAGGAAAGGAACCGTCAACTGAAAAAGACCACTAATTTGTCATTTGGGCCTACAAGAGGCCAATCTTTCTTCTCCAGGGAATATTTCTACCTTTTAGATCTACTTTTTAAGGGTGGAATTAAGCCAGCTTCTCAGATGGCTCCAGGAAAGCTCTCTAGATCTACGTGGGCTGAAAATGTTCATTAGTAAGCTGTTTAGGAATAGGGTCTTACCTCAGTCTATAAATGCTTCTACCTCTGAGAACGACTCCCCAGCTGCCAGACTGACAGCTTGACTTTTCTGCCATCTATATTTCACATCTGAATTGCTTTTTGAGCCACTGCTTAACTGTTGGCCCTGTTACCCATGTGTCTTATCCATGGTTGATCAAGGTCCCCCTGGGATAGGAAAGACCACTCGTGGCCTGGAAGCTCCAAGGCAGTTCCTCTAAACTTGAAAGTTTGACTCTTAACTGCATGGGACGTATGGGTGGTGGTGGAGAGGGGACAGGATATTAAACAATAGCTCAAAATAACCCACTGAAAGAAAAAAAAGTAAGTATTCCTTTTTGGGGTTGGAAAAACAGGATGCTCTGTGAGCCCTTATTTTAAGGTCATTGGCCCCAAAGGGAAACCTATCACTGTAATTGGTGCTGAGATGTTTCTTAGGTGTGTGTGTGTATATATATATATATACACCAGGATTGTATATTTCAGGATCCTTTATTTCAGGATTACTGACTTTTAGGATGGTCCTTATCCTGCTTGCTTATTTTTAGCAATGTAAGTTAGGCACAGGACCAAGGAAGAGTATACCAAATTTTATCTTTATAGGACACCAAACCCGTGAAACATACGCTCCTCTTGAGGATTCTTTATCTCTCCCACCACACATATCTCCAAAACATATCCTGACTCCATCCACGTTTATCCATCTCCATTGCCATTGACTTTTTCCCCCTAATTGAGTGCAAGGGCCTAAAATCTAGGCTGTCAGCTTTATTCTCCAATCCCCTTAAATCATTATCCACACAGAAGCCAGAGACATCTCTCTACGGCATAAATTAGATCATATGGTCTCCTACTCACATGTCCCTGTGGCTTCTGAGCACAGTTTTGACGAAATACAAATTCTTTTTCCTGTCCCACAAAGCCCTCCTTGATCTGACCCTGCCTACCTCTTTAATTTTATTTCCTACTCCTCTTCTCCTTGTTCATTTGCTCCAACCAGGCTGGCACCCTTCTACTTCTGAGCTAATTCCTTTCATTCCTCTGGACATTTCCACTGGCGGTTCCTTCTACCTGGAACACTGCGCCTCCAGGGCCATGTGTGGGTAGTTTCTCGTCAGTCAGGGCTCTCTTCAACTGTCAGTTCTTCAGAGAAACCATCCAGGGATATAGGCCATGAGCAGATCTGACGCGATGCTTCTTGTCACACTTTATTCGCATAGCCCAGTTTGTTTGTTTTAACAGATCCTAGGACTCTCTCTAAAATTGTTTATGCCCTGGCCGGATGGGTCAGCTGGTTAGAGTGTCATCCCAATATACCAAAGTTGCGGGTTTGATCCTTGGTCAGGGCATATACAAGAATCAACCAATGAATGCAAAAATAAGTGGAACGACAAATCAATGTTTCTCTCTCTCTCACTAGAAAATCAATAAATAAAAGTTTAAAAAATAATTGTTTATTTACTCTTATCATTTACTTGTTTATTGTTTCTATTTCAAGGACCTAGTCTCTTATTCTAGGGCTAGTCCCCAGCCCTAGAACAGTATCTGGTCCCCAGTTCAATAAACATCTTTTGAATAAATGTGAGAAGTGTGAGTTTATGAAGTGCACTTGTATCTTGAGGGCTGCAGGAAGAGCTGACACAGTGAAGGGAGGGGCAGCTTGGCCTTCCTTTTGATCATCATGATCACTGCTGTGACTACTTCACAGCTCTTGATCCTTGGGCTGCTCCCTGATTTATTGGTGGGCTGCCAGGCCTAGCTCAACTCACCACTGCGTCCCTTCACACAGACAGCAAGGTTCTGTTGTGCCACCTTGTGTTCTAAATTCCCATCACAATAGATGGCTCAAGTCCAAAGTTAACTGAAGGCTTATAAAGAAACCCCAAACCCTACAGCTCTCAGCCCCAGTAAATGGACTATGTTCTCGGCGATTCTATGAAAGTCTAAATAAAGCTTCAGTTAAGGACACCTTCGTGTCTTTCCTTAGCAGAGCATTTTTATGACAAATCTGAGTTGAAAGGCTCCGAATGCCTCACCCTTCCCCACAAAAAAAGCAAATACTGATGAAAAAGAATATTTCAGAACCTTTCACCCTTCCCCACAAAAAGCAAACACTGATGAAAAAGAATATTTCAGGCCCTTCTCTCTAGCCAAATTCATGAATCTCTTGAGTAGTTTTAAGAACCTCATCCGCGTGACAATCACTTCTCTGTTGCAATGTACTTTTGCAAAACAGGAGGAAAATTTTCCTGTTTTCTCCATAAGGGCATCTGTTATTTAGCCACTTCAATTAACTTTATTACCAAACTGTTTAATTGCACTGAAGCCAACCCTGGCATCATATAAATCTTTATTCTAATCTCTTAAATTTAGCCTTAGTAAATCTTATTAGCCTTAGGAAGTGCTGGTCGTAGCCAACAAAGGCAAGCTGATCCCACGTTGGACCGCTGTAGCACTGCATTATTCAAAATGTCTGGAAGTCAGACCTAAAGAACCATTTACTGAAGAGTCAGGTTTTTCCAAAGAGCAAAGGACTATTATAGAGGAGCCCCATCCATTTCCCATGGAGATATTAAATGTCTTGAAAAACTTCTTGCTGAAATGATATCTGAACTGGTTTAAGTGATTATGTTAAATACAAAGGGAAAAAAGCTGTTTCCTTGACTTTGTCAATTTCTTATGAATTGCTGCCCCAGATAGCTTCTTTTAACTATCAGATTTCAGGTTTCAGTGAATCGATACTCATTTTGCCAATTAGACTTGCTTACAGGCAGAAAATGGGAATCAGTTTCACTCACGCATACCCCAGCACACACACTGTCCCAGTCAGGATGAATCTCAATTAAAAATAACTTTAATAGGTGAAGTGCATTTAAGATGCAGGAGAAATTCAAGAACTGCAAGGTTATTTAATGAAATTTTTTACCCAGGAACAAGACATATCACAGGGCACTGCCTTGAAGGAGTACTTTGTATTTTCAGCAGGAAAGCCTAAGTAAAAGAAATTCACACTGCAGTGAGGAAGACACTCAACAAGTTTCTCACACTGGAGATCAAATGCCAGGGTAATTTTGCTTCTTCTCCTGTCTGATTTTGGCTGGTCCCTGTTGATTTTTCTAGGCAAGTGAGGCTCTAATCAAACTCAGAATCAAGGTAGATGGAGAACTTGATACAAAAGCAAATACTCGTACAATGGAAATGGATTTTTAAAAGCTGTCGTAGTTTTGAGACTGCTTTGTACATACAAGAAATCAGCCACAGATATTTTGGGGTACCTGGTGCGCAGTAAAATTACACAGTTTACGTTATTTTTCCCTTAGTTTTGGATTTAACATTCCTCAGGACAAAAGAATTCATGGAAGAGTCAAACCTGTAAAGGTAGTATAATATTATATAAGGGCAAAACACAGGCAAGTGATGAAATCTAACCCTGGACTTGAACCCAAACTCAGCTTCTCCCTAAATTAAGATGCCTTGGGAGCAATGGGCGGAGAAAGGGCGGAGTTCCCACTGCCTCTCCCTGTTCTGGGTCCCGGTCCCCACTCACACATCACTCCTACACATCCCCACTCCTATCCTGTCTTCCCAACCTCCTACAGGCCTCCTAAATTTTAGATTTCACAGACCAGCAAATTTTTGTAAAACCAATTTAAGCAACTGGTCACAATCCACCAATTTTGTATTTTGCAAATTAGGAACATTAAAAAGGGGGAGGCAAATAATCAACAACCTTTCCCTAAGTAAGAGCCTATTTCATCAAAAAAAGTTATGAAGGATATCATCTATAAAGGAGTACTCTTCACCTTGGAAAAACTAACTTCATGAAAAACCTATTCAGTTCTGATTTTTCTCATTTCCCTGTTTACTTGAAATCATGTCGTCACAGGCCAGAAAGAACACATCTCTAGCTACTTTTTCCCTTGAGGCTCTTCCTTACCGCCTTCCCTGATCTTTTCTTAAGCCCAGAAAATTACACTAAAGCCGTAGGGACACCTGAGTATTTCCTCATCTGCTTTCTCTTGAGCCCCATCCAACTGAGCAATAAACCAGGACAGGGTGGCATTGTGGGTCTTGTTCCATGCTTACTACAAAGCGGAGGAAGGTACAGTTCCCTTCATATTTCGAATGACAATGCAGAGGCTCAGGGACACTGCCCATGGCTGACCCAACCTGCACTGCTAGCTAGCGGCAGAGAGGAGGTCAGAAAGGAGATTGTGACAGCTGGACAAGTTGCTACTTCCATTACTGAGGTGATGCAGAAGCAACGACTGAGAAGAAATGGAGGAATTCTCACATGAAATTTCTTCCATCCAAGTTCTACAAAAAAATAATCCATAAACTGATTTCACTGTCACCTACAAAAAAATAGAATATAGCATTTTCAAGAAGCAAAACAGATGTGTGTCAATGGGGTTAAACAAATGTTTCTCAATCAGGTTTGATGTTGCCCTTTGGGGGGACATCTGCCAGGGTCTGAAGACACTGTTGGATGTTACCACCAGGGAGGAGGGGGTCTTACTAGTATCTGGAGGGGAACGGCCAGCAAGGTTGCTAAAGATCCTGTGCTGCACAGGGCAGCCCTCACAGCAAAGAACCATCCAGTCTAGGATGTCAACAGCACCCAGTTTGAGACACTGTGATAAAAACAGCTGTTTCTTCCTCCTCTGGTCACCAAAGTTTAAGTGAAAGTTGCTTTGCAGGGGTAAACTACATAAACGATGAGGCCCATTAATTTATGGGCAGTGTTATTAGTTTTAAGGCAATCATTTCCCATTTTTGTAAATGGTATTATGGCAAAAGTAAGCATGGAAAACATTTTAAAATTTAGAATCAACATAAATTTCTAAGGAAGCAGATACCTAATGCCAACTATTTCCCAAAGATAAAAAAAATAAGCTTATGTAAGTATAAGAAAGCATTTTTAAATACAGTCTTTTCGATGAGTACATCATGGACAAGCCTCCTGACCATACCAACTGCCAAAGTAAGTGTCTAATAAACACTCAGGTTGCTGAATGAGGTGAGCTGACAGCCAACAAGAGGGACAGAAAGGGATTCCTTCTGTGCTGTCTTATCCTTGGCCCACGGTGTAGTTTCCTAGCTACTATGACTGCTACTCTACAACACCGTGCACAGGATCGTTCAAACGTTGCCGCGAATATTAAAATTAAAAAATTATTATATTAGAATTTTTCATGGTAAAGGTAATATATCAGGTGTGCTTTCTAGGAAAATAATTAAGCAGGAGAAAATGGGGAGGATGTGATTAACCACACTGTATTTTTATAGATGTTTGCTTGCATGCCACTATCTATAATGGGAGATTAATACAGTGCTGAAGTTTGTTAAATTAAAGAAAGAATGAACAGTGTTTACTGCATATGGTGAGAAACAAAAAATGTTAAGAAGGTTAGAAACATAAAAAGAAACAGGAGTAAGTAATAAAGCCAGGTAACAACGTGGCACAAAAACAGGCATGTTGTGTGTTGCCAGTGGAAACAACACTCCTAAGGACCGAACACTATTTCCAAAGACCTTGGGATTCTACCAATGAGATTTCTGAACCAAAAAAGGATTATGTTCATGAATAGGGGACATAATTAATATTTGGCAGGAATACCACCAGGGAAAATACCAGGTAAGGTATAAGTTGGAGAACTTTTTAAAAATCTGCAGGTGGCAATGCAAGGACAGCTTCTACAAACACCATGGCAAACACTTCACTCCAGATGGTGGTAAAGAATGTGGGATTTCATTTGAGGGCAATGAAGCAAGTGAGAAAACGTAACATACAGTAAACTCTCTGCCTCGGATAAGTTTTTTAAATGTTCGGAACTGAAAAAATACTCAGAGGAGAGGCTAGGAACATACTTCTTGCAATAAAGAGAAACTCAGTAAAATAAGGTTGCAAAAAAAAAAGCGTCGGAGAAGGGGGAAGTTGTCCTAATGTTCCTAAGCAGGCTTTTCACATGGGAGACACCATCCAAAGGAGGTGATAACTACAAAATTAATTTTTATATGGAAGCAAAGTAAACGTAGAAAATGAAATTAATTTTTATATGGGACCAAAGTAAAGGCAGAAAATAAACTCAAAATTTAAGGAAAAAAGTATAAAAAATATTTTGTTTCTTTTGTTAAAAAAAAAGGTATAAATGAAACCAAAAAGGAAGGAAAAGTAGCCAGTTCCTGGTATTTTGAGAAGATGGTGGTAAAAAGAAATTCCCGAGGAATGGTCCACAGGAGGTCTAAGCATCTCTTCTAGGGCATTCATGCATGCTGTCTTCAGTTAAAAAACTGTAAGACCAAAAACAAGAGTTCCTTAAGATGATGAAAGTGAGGGAGAATTTTTGTGTGTTATATAATGAAATAGAGACCCAAAATAGGGACATTTTATATTTGTCTCATCTCTTGCCATAAGTCATCTCAAATATAAATATGACCTAACATTCTATAAAAAATTCTGAAATAAAATTCTTGATAACTCTAAGCCATGCAATGAACAAAAATAGCAACTTAAAGCTGTGTTAGTAACATAGGCCAGAAGGCTCTTCGGTAGCAATGATGGCTGCTACGCTGGTCGGCACTGTGGAAGTGCTGTAGGTCTGCTAATTTAACCTGAACAGCTTTTAATAGCTAGGAACATATTAGGCAGCGGTGGATTTCACCCGAGGATTCGAATTCCAAAATTATTAGGAAACTAAGAACTGTCGTAAGCAGGAAGGTCAATTAGTCTGGGACACCAGATCAGATACACGCGCCAGAGAGACTGCAACATCTTTTTATGTGGCTGATGGCTTGGGGGGCGAAGCATACATTACTTTCTACATTAAGAACTTAAGGTGAATCTTCCTTGTGTTTTAAAGGTTCTTTCCTTTATTGGATTAAAGCTATTTTACATAATAAAATCATCTAAATTAAGCGTCTTAAACAATGTCAGTCCAGTATATGAGAAGGCCCTGTAATTCCCATTAAAACTTGATAAGCTCTCTCGCCCCAAGTGCTAATGCTCTACAAGTCTTTTAAGTTCTCCAAGTCTCAATTCCCTGTGACCCCTTAACATCTAGTTAACATGTTTAAAGAGCTTAAAGTGGTGCGTACACAGGGAAATAACTGAATGAACAGGACCTATTATTATTAGTAGTGGTACCTGTATACAAAACCCCATTCACCATGAAGCTGCTTTCCATTCCATATATTCAAAAGTATACAAATAAGATAAAGAGTAAAATAATGAAACTCTCTAGAGCAGTGCTGTACAATAGCACTTTCTGTGAGGACGGGGGTGGTCTATCACAGAACTGTCCAATATAGTAGCCATGAGCCACACTGAGGTCTCCAAAAGTGGACAGCTGGATCGAAGAGCTGAATTTTACATGACATTTCATTTTATTTTTTACATTTTTTATCCCTATCTGAGGACATGTTTTATTGATTTAGAGAAAGAGGAAGGGAGGGAGAGGAAGGAAGGGAAACAGAGACAGAGAGAGAGAGAGAGAGAGAGAGAAACACTGATGTGAGAAACATGTACCTGTAGCTACCGTGACAGGGGATCAAACCCACAACCTAGGTATGTGCCCTGACCAGGCATCTAACCTGCAAGCTTTTGGTGTACGGGATGACACTCCAGCCAACTGAACCACCTGGCCAGGGCTCTGGTATTTAATTTTACTTAATTAAATAATCACATGTGGTCAGTGATGGCTGTGCTAGATGTTTATATTTGTCTCATCTCTTGCTATAAGTCATCTCGAATATAAATATGACGTAACATTCTATACAAAATTCTGAAATAAAATTCTTGATAACTCTAAACCATGCAATGAACAAAAATAGCAACTTAAAACTAC